>JAQISU010000108.1:22210000-22456936 GCA_029339505.1 Unio delphinus
ATGGGTCAGGATAGTTGTTTGTGGTTGTGATGGTGTTTTTTTCAACGTATCATGGATTTGTTTGAAACCTTCATCGATGGCATCATCGAGAGATTTTTGTAGTTCTAAGAGATTATATCCTGGTAGTTTGAATGTTGGAATATCTCTTATGCGGATCTTATAGTCTATTGCAAATAAATCTCTTGTTTTAGGACTACTGTCACCTAATACCTCTTGAATAATTTGTGAATGAAATGTTTCCATGTCATTGATGATTTTGTTACATGTTTCTACGACACTGATAAATTCATCTCGGGTGAGAGTGCCGGATCTAAGGGATATAAACAACAACGAAATATCGTTATTGAAAGCTGTGAAATTTTCAGTGATTTTATCCCGGTTAGCAAGATGATGAATAAGTCTTATTTTTTCATCATATTCTACTCTAATGAAAAAATACGACTTATCATAATATCTATAGCTTTTTATTGGATTATCAGATTTTATCCTGTCTGTGATATAATCGGTTTTTTTTGGTTCTGGTAAATCAACGGTTTTTCCCCCGGGTGGTAATTCAGGCCATCCTAGTACGGTTCTAATAGAACTCTGATATATATCTACGACATATCCTTCTGTGCTTATTTCAATGGCAGATGATAGTGTTGGTTCATGAACTGTTATAGCTATTTTTGACTCTACTCCAGTAATCGATTTTATTCTACGCGCGAATTCATTATTGATTTGTTCGATTTGGTATGATCCGGTTGGTATGGAGACAACATTCCAGTCTGGGGTACCGTCTGGTTTATTCTTATTCGCAAATACCAGTGAATTATTGGGTTGTTGACCACCAAATGATTTTGACCTAATATTTGGCCAACTGTGGTATACTCGTAATTTTGCTAGCGCTATCTCCTTCACTGGGACCGGAGAGGGGAAATTCACACTGAATTCTGGATTCGTTGAGGTTATTGAGATCATGCTTGTTTGTACTGGGTTTGTGTTCTCCACTATTTGTTGAAGTAATTCCATCGGTGTTGTCATTGTTATTATACTCATGTTTTTGTACTTCTAATTTTGACATCGCAGAATCATATATATCTACCATCGCTGAAAACTCACTCTCTGATATAATTGTATCATCGAGCGATGACAATATCAATGAGGATAATTGCGAGTATGCAGTGGACACAACATGAAATTGAATTATGTAGTCTTGTAGTTTCCGTTGGCTGCATGAGGATATTTTTTTTGTGATTATTGAAATAATTCCAGCGATTGTTGTTGCCGCAGAAATGCAAATTGGAACAGCTATCGGAGCCATCATTGTCACTGAAGACAGTATAATACCGGCTCCGGTGATTACACCACTCACTGAATACACAGTAACATCAATTGCGGTAATTCTCCTGCGATATTTTTTAATTTTCATTGCATACTCCTCAGACAGGGTTTTGAGTCTAGTTTGATATTCTCTGACCTGATCATAGCGATATTGCGATGATGAAATCATTTTTTATTTTAACAACGCTAGCGTTTTCAATTACGATTTACTTAAATCCGCTACGAATTCCACATACCATGTTGTTGAAACCCTAGCCAAAGCTTCATCAGTAGATGTTATAGTGAACTTTTCATTTGTACCCTTGTCGATGATCGTTGAAATCGTAGTATTGACCCCAGATGAACTGGACGATGAAATATTAAATTGAGACAATGGTGTTACTAGTGTTAATCGATAAATACCCTTAACGGTTGCAGTGATATCTAATTTGTTGTTTGTAGGTGACCACTCCAATGATCCGTGTTGGATTGTGTATACTATGTTGTTAGTTTTCTCATGAGGAATTTTTGTTTTTTCAATGACTGTTATCATCCTCGAAAAATCACCTTTGACGGCTTCGATGAAAGTTTTCGTCTCATCGATGGATTTTTTAATATCAGGGAGTTTTAGTTCAATTTTATCGAATGTAGTTCCAATAAATTTATCAATGATATTTCTACGAAATGCGGTAAACTGTTTTATGTGTTCTTCAATTCTAGATTCAAGTGTTGTTAGTACAACCACAGAATTGTTTAACTCATCGTTGAGAATTTTTAATCGATCTGTAATCGTCGAAACGAGTACACCCGGTTTGAGTTTACCCTGATCGGAAAATAGCGCGATAGTATTTTCGATTGCGTTTTGTTGTTTAACTAAAATATCATCCAGAGAGATATTACTGGTTTTTAATTTACCCTGATCGGAAAATAACGCAACGGTGTTCTCGATTGCGTTTTGTTGTTTAACTAAAATATCATCCAGAGAGATATTACTGGTTTTCAATTTACCCTGATCGGAAAATAACGCAACGGTGTTCTCGATTGCGTTTTGTTGTTTAACTAAAATATCATCCAGAGAAATATTACTAGATTTCAATTTACCCTGGCGATCTTGAAATACAACTATTTCATTGGGTTCAACACTTTCTAAATTCAACTTCTCAGCTATTTCATCTTTAATTTTTTTTGTTATATCCTTGATAGAATCAGGGGTTGCAGTGCCATCGAGTTTGGGTTTCAAAGATCTCCCCCAAATATCAATCATGTTATTGTAAAACTCTTTCTCTCTCTAAAAAGCGATTGCTGGTGTAGTCATTTACGACAATATGAGGTGGTTTTCTAGATGCTGAAATAGCATCAAGGACATTTAATACTTCACTGCCGCATATTGGTGGGTCATTGATTTGTTGTGTTGGTAGCGTAGAATACCAAGTCTTCATTGGAAATTGTTTTATGTAACGCATAAATTCTTTTGGTGGGGCTAATCCATATGAATCAAAATAGACAATCCCACGTGGATCAATAGCGTATGCAACCCAGTGAGTTCCAGGTCCGGTGCTGTTATCGAGATTAATAATACCTGTTTCAGTTTTGTTTGGTTGATGTGGTAATTGATCTTTCATAAAAACACCTCTGAAATTTTTAATCACTAGTTTTTTAGCAGCATTCATTAAATCAAAATTGGACATTGGAACCATAGGTTCGGAAATCGAAGATTTCTGAATTAATAAACCGTTCCTGGTAGTCTCAGGCCTGATCCGTGAACGGATCTCTCGCTGTACCATGAATACGGGGTTCCTGGTAGTCTTAGACCCTTTCCGCTGTACCATGAATACGGGGTTCCTGGTAGTCTTAGACCCAATCCTTGAACGGATCGTCTCTTTTTTATATCCTTGTCCAGCTGCCTTTTTCAACGCCATTCCTGCTGCAGTACCAACGGCTCCTAACGCCGCTGCTTTAGCCACCGCTGGGGCTGCTGCTGCAATCAATGCTGGTATTGCAGCTAACAATGGAAATATACCGCCTGTTTTAATCATATTTTTGATAGCAGCCGCAGAAAGAGTAATCTGAACCCCTTTTTTATCCTTGAAAGCATCATTGAAATGTTTCACCTGACGAGTTGTCAGCGATAGTTTATTTGCACCACCAGTCATTTGATTAGGTTTCAACGTGATTGTGGTTCCACATTTTTTAGCCGATTCTGATTGCAATTTTTTGATTTGACCAGGAGTTAACGCAACACTAATAACACTATATGACATTATACATAATAGATTGATTCTAATTCAATGAAAAATCGAGAAAAATCGTTCAAAGATTTTCTACTGGGGCATCTACCACTCTCATTCTTCCACCAACACCTTCGAGTAGCATTGATTTATCACTGAGAATGACAGCAACCGCTCTATAATCAGCAATAGTAGCACCACGAGTCACATTAGCTCTAAAGTGTATATCAACAACTGACTGTCTTGTCAAATCGAGATGTTCCAGTGAGAAGTAATAGATCGGATACAGATTTTTAAAATCATATTGTGATATTTGCAAACCAGTATCCACATTTTGATCGCGTGCCATAAATGACAACAGACGATGATAAACTCGTGCAATATGATTTTCTGTGTAATTAAGTTGTATATCCTCGGATGGTTCCTGCTGGCCGTTTATTCTCAGTGAGACGTCTTTCACACCTAATTGATCAAATATCATATGACTGGAGAGTTGATTGCCAACTCGTGCGTTATCCTGTAACGCAATAAATATATGACGTGGCGCAGAAACGCCTTGTTTTGATGCTAGGTTCCAAGTGAATAACCCGTTGATATTTGATTGTTTCACATCTGTACTCACGGTTAGCCAACTTAGTAATGATTTTCCTCCTTGGTCCATAAATGATAGTAATCATCCTTCTGCGGTGATTGCTGGAGTCAACACTGGCATCCACAATGATATTTTTGTTAAATCGACTCTACCGGCATCATCATTGGGGGCTGCAGCATTTGCTGGAATCCTCCAAATTGCATCATTATCATCACCCTTTCGTACAAGCGATACTGTATGCTTCGCCCCGTAGATAACTTTTCTGACGTTTCTACAGAATCCAAATATGTGATGCAGTGGAATCGCGCATGAAAATGATTTACGCTCTCCTTGCAACATTGCGTTTCGTGTTGCAGCTCCTAGATTGAAATTAGAATCGTTGTTTATAATCATATTCTCGACATCAGAATCACTATTATCACGTTTTTTTGGTCGTCTTACAACAAATGGATTTCCACCAGCGGTATTCTTACCATCTTTTGCAAACATCATAGAAGGTCCTGCTGATCTTGTATAATCATCAGAATATCTCGCTAACCCGATTATTGTTGTGGCCACATCAACATCACGATCTATGGACTCAATTTCTTTTCCATCAATGAGATATCTAGCACTCTCAAATAGCGCCATAATACCATTATTGACAAAACCGACTTGAGTACCAGCTGGATACGGTGCTGGTACAGCAGTAGTATCAGCAGCTGTTACAATTTCTCCTTCTACTTCAATAAATGCTTCACAGGGTAAAAAGTATTTACTGGTATCATGGACTTGAAGATCAATTCTTGCTCGACTATTTGAGTTTATGGCATGATAGGCGTAATATTGATAATCGCGTACAGAATCATCCTTGCCAACTGGGGCGTCTATATCAAACGCCGGATCATGTGATTTTTTGAACATTTTATTCTATTTATCAGAGTCTAAATCGTGATTTTCATCGTGAAAAACGCTAGCGTGAAAATCCATAGAATTTCATCGACGTGGTTTTTTAAAGCCACTTCCCGCTATCATGTTTGCAATATTGCCTTGGTTCCCTTGATTTACCATCGACGCTAGTTTTTCATCTACTGCGTTATTTATAATTTTACTAACACTTGCAGGCATTTCTTCTGTAGACGGTAACGGTTTCTTTTTTCGCCTCACTAATGATGTTATTTTATCCTTCGCAGTTGAAAACGCTTTCCCGGCAAGATCTCCAACAGTACTAATACCCTTATCACGAATAACATCAATGGCTTTCATTGATAACTGTTTAGCTAACGGCATCACTTTTGGGGCCATTCTTGAAAAGCATCCTAAAATGGTATTGCCGAGGCCATCTCCATAGTATGCTCTATAAACTGGAAACCGTGAATTAACTACATAGACGGGGGATGGTTTATCATGATTGTAATGGATGATCATTATTATAAAAGCAATAGTGTTTTCAATTGTTATTTAATCACTATGATACCCATTTGCTAACTCGTCAATTAAATCTCGATAGGTTTTGATATCCATGATACCGCCGGCAAATAACCGTCTACAGATATCAGCTGCTTCATTAATTATTTCCGGTGAATTATTTCCAGCTCGGAACCCTCCTACAAGAACATCTAATCGTGATATATCATTGATAACACTATCAGGACATACCCCACTTTGGGGTCCACTGGAATCTTGCAATCCACTTCCGCTATAACCAGTTGCTTCATCTAGTTTTTCTACATCCGTTTCTTGTAAATAATCATCATCATCATCATCATCATCATCATCAGGTGGTAGTTTTTTTTTTTTAGGAGAGAAAGATATTTTCTTTGCAGGCTGCTCTCGCTTTCTTTGCAATTTTGGCGGTTTTTGTTGTTGTTTTAGTTCTTCATATTGATTATACACGTGATCCACCATCCTGATATATTCAATGTATGATGCACTATTTGTCTTTTTTTGACTTTTTCCAGTTTTGATTTTGTAGAATATATCAGCCCAGTGAGTGAAATTCTTTACAAACTTATGATGTTCTGGTTTCAACATTTTTTTTCTGTTTTCATAAGAAGTAACAACAAGCGTAGGAATTTCTGTTGGATCAGTCTCATCAATTGCTGCTAACCCTTCTTCGTTAAATCTCATGCGTAAATCATCTACTGTTCTCTTTGATTCTATTTGTTTTGTTTGTTCAGTTTTCGCTGCTATTTTTTCAAGTTCACCAATAACAGATTTTCCCGTCTCGGGACCATCTCCCAGTAAAGCACGCTCTACCCCTTTCGTTGCTGTGGTTACTGGTTTAAACAACTCTTCAGACCCCAGAGCAAAATCAGTTTGTAAACTCTGTCGTTGTTGCAGTTTATTTCTTACAGAGTCACGAATTGGTACAAATCTCCTGATTCCATCTAATCGTTCACGAGCCAATCGGGTTGTTAATGCTTCATTGACCATTATTTGAAATCAGAAACCATTTTTCAATTGCAAAACACTTTTCCCCACTTTTTTGACATGTCGGATGATTTTTGATACGGTCATAGAAGTGTTATTTCATCGTGAGACACCTTCTATCATTGATGGAGCAAGTCACATAATTGTATATAAAATAAATAATACTGTGAGCTGCTCCACTTTTTTGACATGTCGGATGATTTTTGATACGGTCATAGAAGTGTTATTTCATCCTATAACAGCTTCTATCAGTGATGAGGAAAGTCACATAATTGTATATAAAATAAATAATACTGTGACTTTCCTCACTTTTCTATTGACCATCCATTAAAGGTCCATAGATTTTTTATTCACTGATTTTGACATTTTCAATCAAAAAATGCTAAAAAAATGAAAATCTCTTGAGGGTCGGAATGATAAATGGTCAGGCAATCAATGGTCGGGTAATCAATTTTCTTGAATTAGTGCTCGTAGGTTTCTAATTTTAGAGTTGACTTCTTTTTTCAATTCGTATTCGTACCCCAATTCTTTTCGTATTCCTTCTACGATAGTATACAACGGGACGAACACACTGATGTCACTGGAAAATGAAAGAGAGTCTTTAATAGAATTCTGAATTCTTTTGATGAGTGCATACTTCTTGGGTAGCATATATTTGTTAGTTCTAACCCCGTATTCTATATCCTGAAAATCAGACACAATTTGATCAGGATTTAACCCATCTGATAGTTTGATATCCTGATTTTTCAATTTTGCTATTTCAACTATGATGCTATTCATGTTTTCAGAATTCATTATTCTATAAGAATGACATATCTCTAATTGGAAATTATGACGCATCAGATATAACTAAATTGAACTTTTTGTCCCGTCTTTTTTGAGATAGCCGTTTTGGTTATCCCCTCTGCAACGAATCGTACTGAAGTTCTACAAATATTGAAATACTTGCCGGCTTCATATAATGATTGAAATATTTTCTCTTCGTTAGTTGTTGTATTCAAAGATTTCACTGGTCTCGCTTTATTTGAACAAGTGCCAGTCCTTCCTCGTTTGATATTCTCACTTTGTGTGATAGCTTGCAGATTGGATAAAGAATTGTTCCTTGGATTAGAATCAATGTGATCAATAACAAAACCATCTTTGATCAATCCATTAAAACATTCAAATACGAAACGATGATTGCGAAATGTCTTCCTTCCAACATTAAACACCAAATACCCCATACCATTATCACACCCAATTGGGTTCTTCAGTCTACGGTTTCTGACAGTACCATCACTGGATGCTTCGTAATTTTTAATCACTGGGTGTAGTCTGAATTCTTGGGTCATTATATACTACACTATTTGTCTAATTCAATGACTGACCCATTTTGCAGTGATTGATTATACATAAATCTTTCATTTAGACACCTGTTTTATATATAGCATGAAGGAGTTCAAGAGATTGACTTCGAAAAATGCTAAATTCAATGCTGATAGAGAGTTCAAGAGATTATTGAAAATCAATCCTAGATTTAATCTCGATAGACCCAAAAAACGTGTAGTAAACAGAAACAAACGTCCAAAAGACGGAAACATGAAAGAGTTTAAGAGATTATTAAAAATTAACCCTAAATTTAATATCGATAGACCCAAAAAACGTGTAGTAAACAGAAACAAACGTCCAAAAGACGGAAACATGAAAGAGTTTAAGAGATTATTAAAAATTAACCCTAAATTTAATATCGATAGACCCAAAAAACGTAACAAACGTCCAAAAGACGGAAACATGAAAGAGTTTAAGAGATTATTGAAAATCAATCCTAGATTTAATATCGATAGACCCAAAAAACGTAACAAACGTCCAAAAGACGGAAACATGAGATCACCATGGAAGGATGCTCAATTCAATCTTGATATAGTTTCTAATACACCCAAGAATAAAATTCTTGATAAAGCCATCAGAGACTGTTTTAATGAATTCAAGCGTGATGGAGCATCTTATTGTTGGTCAACATTTCGAATTGATGGTGTTGTTGACGCTACCATGAATGATGAAAAGGCAGCAGTGATCATTTCACGTATTGGGGAAAAAAGTCATTTTTTCCGAATTAAATTCATTATCCGTAAGGATGGCAAATGGATCATTAGAGATAAATTTGAACCCATTCTCAGGGGGAAAAAAACTGTCACCGTGAATCAGGATTCAAAACCGGGAATTTTGACTGGAATTGATAAACCCTACTACGAAAGATCTTATCCTGTCACAGCAGTTGTTTACGGGATCTATCCGCTCAATGAAAAACCTGATATTTCAAAACTAGCACCCATGAAATATTCGACAGGCCCCAATTGTGTAGCAGAACGAATAACAGAACACTTCACAAATGCGTCCCGGGGAAAAAAACTAACTGATCTAAGACGAAAAAAAATAACCGAGTGGGAGTTCACGGTAAAAGAGCATGGTGCAACAATTCAGGATATAACTAAATTAGAAAAATCATTAAGATTTCCAATATCGGTAAGGACAATCACCGGAGAAGTATTATACGAATCGAAATATAAATCACAGGGAGCCCCCATTGAAATTATTGATCATAACGAACACGCGTGGTCATCTGCAGTAACAATATTCCCACGGGATAGAACCGTAAAATATCTATCCCAAACCGAAGAGTTTTTTTCAGAGCAGAAATTATTTGATGCTATTTACCATTTGAGTAAAAACGATCCTGTGTCAGTGTGGCTATTTTATAGTAATTCAGACGAAGAATGCAGATTTGATCAGTTTGTAAGGCCTAACGGAGAATTATACCGTACTGAAGAGCTGCAGAATCAAATGAAACAACTAGCTAGTGAGTTTTCTGAGGGGGAAATCGAAGATCAATTATTAGCAAACTGTTTCACAGTACCATCCATTGCAGCACATTTTGCTAGAAAGAAAAACGCGTGGAAACCAACACGAAGTGAGTTTTTATCAGATGTCAAATTGTCCTGTCTTGAATACAGCCACGGCGGATTATGGAACACAAAATACACCGCTGATACCGTTATTTCAGTTGATATGATTGCGTGTTATCCAGGAAGTTTTCTTGGGTATGGAGAATGCGAGAAATATTTCAAACGATTTGGACACCCTACACATGAAATGACCCGTGTTGCTATTAATGGACCACTTTCTGATTTTGATTTAACCGGATTCGCTTGTGTAGTATCATTTGAAATGGCTGAAGGGCTTCATCCGTGTAGTTATCTTTGGATTGGTACACACATGTCTGAAAAACACTGGATGCCAATAGTGTTATTACGGTATATGCTTGATTGTAAGATGTTAAAATCATTAATTGTCAGTGAAGCAATTATATCCTATCGACCACAGAAATCAGTCTGGTTACAACAACCTGATCTAGAAAAAATAATTAGCGAAGAGCGAAAACTGTTTCCTGATTTTAATGAACAACAAATCATGGATTGGTCCCAACAGTTATTTGAAATCAGAAACAATGAAGCAAAAAATCTTGGACGAAGAATAATCGGTAAATTTACCCAAGGTGGCAAAGATGATAATACGAAATATTCTTCACGATTGATTATAGACAACGCTGAATACGATCTTGTAATCGCGGATCTAACGAATAAGGGCCTATATGTCAATCGTAAGGACGCATTTCTGTCCGATGGAACCAAATTGGGTACAATTGTTACCTACAATGATGGATACCATCCGCAGTACACACATTTGAGAGCTTCTATGCTCGGTTATGCTTCTATCAATCTGTTTTCAATTATCAATAGATTTCCTACCACCGCAGTTAGAGTTGCTACTGATTCATTTTACATAAATAGCAAAATGGCTGATTTTAAGGCTACTGGCAACGAGAAATGGGGATCATGGAGAATTAAGAAAGAAATGATTCATGATTATATTCCATCAGCAGATGTTACCATTGAAAATAATTACTTAGAAAGCAATCAGTGTTCAGAATTTTCTAGTGCACCACCGATTTCTGATCCAATCTGTAGATATAAAACAGTTTATTTAAACGGTTGTGGCGGGTCAGGAAAAATAACCCGGGTAATTGAGTTATTCCGTAGAAACGCTAGCGTTTCCAATCCAAACATGATTGTACTAACACCGACTCACAGACTTGCAAGAGAAATGATACAGAGAGGGGTAAATGCCTGCACTTATCACAGCTTTTCCCGATGGAAGGGAGATAAATGGACTCCTGAGCGCATGGGAGAGAAATTTATTCCTGAATTCATCATGTGGGATGAAATAGACACAGTATCCGAAGATGTCTTAAAAATATTTCTTGAGTGGTTGTTATTGAAGAATACAAAAGTCGTCATGTGCGGTGATCACGGGCAACCACCACCATTTGTCGGTGCATCCCCCCATGAATGGCTAAAGGGTTTTGTAGACTATTATGAAGAAATTGATACTGATCATAGATCACTTGATAATGAATTAAAATAATTGAAGAAACTAATTAGATTACAACCGGATAGAATCCAGTGTGAAATAACCCGTGAAATAATTTCGGAAACTCCCATGAATGATTTCTGGGAAATGTGGAGACCAAATGATTTAATCATTGCAAGTAGAAAAATAGTCAGGGACACACTTCAGATGAAGTTATTTGAATTGCATAAACAAAAATTTGCAACACTTCCAGTACCGTTATGTTATAGGCCATCGGATACGCGAAAACAGAATATTGAAGTTGATATTCCAGGCCTGACAGAGTCAGGGCGTGAAAAACAAATTCTCGTATTAAATGATATTGTGCTGGTTGATATCAATGTCGTTGAAGATGCATTGCGTGCTAATAAATCCCCATGGACGCTAGGATACGCAGCGACGATACATTCTTCACAGGGATTGACTATATCGGATACAATTGTTTGGATGGTAGATAATCGCATAGAATGGTCGAATTTAGTCTATCTTTCAGTATCCAGAGTACGAAAAATAAATCAACTTCGAAGAATTGTCTTCGATGATGAAATCATTGGCGATGATGAAATCATTGGTGACGATAATGATATTATTGATAAAAAACTCTCCGGTTACAAACAACAGGAAAAAAAAAAACAACGAGAATTTGATATTGATGCTGAATTAATAATCACTTTGAAGAAACAACAGAATAATCACTGCGCGAGTTGCAATTGTATAATGCGTTGGCAGTATTCGGATAAGGATCCTCGCCAATTCACCGTAGACAGAAAAAATAACAATCTCGGTCATGTCAGAAATAATGTGATGTTGACTTGTCTTGAGTGCAATAGACGCAAGGGTGCTAGTTAAGACCATGCGGTGGTAATTGAGTATCGTCAGGAATTACTTGTAGTTGTTGTCTAGTAAACCCACGCTGAGGGGCAGTTGAATCCAGTTTATAGATTGGAAGTCTACCCGTAGATCGTGTTATACTAGATATCTTATGCGTAGTGACGCTCCAAATAGGATCAGTAGCCCTTTTTGTACCACCCTCAAGCTCTCCTGGTTCATATAAATACCTCACAATGACATTACTACCAAGAATTGGTTCTTTGAAATCTTTTTGTGGTTTTTCAGGTATCGACTTCTTTTTAATCGCGTTGATAGGTTTCATGTTGATGGTTCTAGTAATCTCGTTATTCAGTGCGGTAACTACACCTGGTAATCTCTTAACCCATTCACGGGATCTTTTTTCTTGGATGAATTCTTTTGCATATTGATATCCAAATAACCGATCAGCAAGAATCCGATTAAATCGTTCTACAATGGCCTGATCACGATGCAGTGCAGTATGCCCTCGTCTGATAGCGACATTGTGATATTTCATTGTAGATAACACTGCACCTTGAAATTCCTTGCCCGGGTCAACTTGTAACAGATTTGGCCAGTGCAGAGGGCTCCTTCGATAAATCCTTTCAAATGCAGAAGCCACTTCAGTGGCTGATTTTGTTTTTAACGGTTCTGCTTCTTTGTATCGACTTGCAATATCAACTACAGTTAACGCATATTTGTAACCACGATCATGTTGCAGAAATAATAGATCAGCCTGATGAACTTCATTAGGAAAGGTCACATCAAAATGCGAGAATTGAATTTGTTTAGGCGGTGGTAGATAAATTTGCCATAGTGCCTGTTTGGATAACCAATGAGCCGCAGTGGTTTTTTTCACTTTTGCGGCGCTAGCGAGTTTACTGATTGCAGCGTTACCCTTCCAGTATCCTCTTGGGGAATAATAAATAGATTCCATGTTGTTATTAATTACCAGCACCTAACATCAATTTGCTTTTCATTGCCGATTTTATCAAAAAGGAAGCCAATTTTTCTTTGAAGGATTTATCAGTGATAGAATTCAACGCATGAATTAATTTCACATCTGCTAGATGCCTGTGTTGCAAATTGCTACTTTTATAAGCAACATCATGAAGGTGACAGGCCTTATCAATAGCGTTTATTGGTTCCTCACCGGGTCGGGGCTGATTTTGATCATTGAGTCTGATATCAAGTCTTGTTCCCGGTCCACAATAACTATACCCTGGAAGGTGTTTTTCTCCGGGGTATTTTGCCCATGGGGTTCCAGGGAGTTTTGCTAATTTGGCAGCGATATCACCTCCTCGGTTTTTTTTAAAGGTTCCTTGGGTTCCTTGGGTTTAGAAACAAATCTAAATTTCTTTAGCAGCAGAGAGGGTGAACCTCACAACTTTCCGAGCGTCGATTCGGAAATCTGAGGCTTCCACCAAATAGTAAAAAAAATGGCGTCTATTCGATAAAATAAGATTTCCTTATATACGCCAACGTCGTTGTCATCCACCCTCTCTGCTGCTAGTGATTTCATCACTGGGTTAACAAAAAATAATAAATGATTTCAACCAAATATTTGATCGAGTCCGATACGATATCGAGTCCGAGGATCATGTAAATTTATTGTTACAAATCCATGCGGGGTTGACTGAGCATGACTAAAGAAATTTTTAAATTGATTGAAGTCCATATCGGAACACCATGTCTGCCAAATATTTCGTAGCGTATGTGTATCAACGCCGTTAAACACAGCAAGAATATTACAGTTATCTCTGATCACTTTTGGAATCTGAGTGTAGCGTTGAGTGACATATATCACATCAGTGTTTTTGTGACGCCCCCGGGAAAATATTCTAGCTGGGTTTTTTTGATTGTCTAACATCACATCGTCGTATACGACTAAATTGTTAATGCTCCCATCAAGGTCATCCACGGATGGCGCCTCGTCAATATCAGTTATAAAATCAATGGTATTCTCACCTTTAATTTCTGATGCATTCTCGTTAAAATCCTTTAACACTTCATAGCATCGTTGATCATCTACGCTAGGGGCAATTAAATACAACTTATCCCACTTCATCCATCTCATTATTAAATTGAGCAACAATTGCGTTTTACCGGATCCAGATGGCCCGATTATAATTGCGCGGATAGAGTTTGGTAGCGCTGCATGATGCTTCACTGGTTCTCTTATTTTAGTCGCTGAAAAATCAATTATATTCATATCTCTATACATAAATTATGGATCTATATTGTGTGAAGTGTAAAACGCGTACTAGCACAAATGATGTGACGACGGTTACAACTAAAAATAACAGATCAGCACTAACTGGTAGATGTGCAACATGTGGTATAAAAAAGTTTAGATTTATTTCTACAAAATCAAAGATTTTACAATCCGGAGATGTTTTAAAAAAAAATGAGGAGGTGATATCGCAGCCAAATTGACAAAGCTCCCTGGAACCCCATGGGCAAAGTACCCCGGAGAAAAGCACCTTCCAGGATATAGCTACTGTGGTCCCGGAACACGATTAGATATCAGACTTGATGATCAAAATCAACCCCGACCCGGTGAAGAACCAATAAACGCCATTGATAAGGCCTGTCACCTTCATGATGTTGCATATAAAAGCAGCAATCTGCAAAACAGGCATCTCGCGGATGTGAAATTAATTCATGCGTTAAATGCTATTCCTGATAAATCTTTTAAAGAAAAGTTGGCTTCGTGGTTGGTAAAATCAGCTATGAAAGGCAAATTGATGATGGGTGCTGGTAATTAATAATATGGAATCAATTTATTATTCCCCAAGAGGATACTGGAGGGGTAAATCAGCAGTACATAAACTCGCTAGCGCTGCAAAAGCGAAAAAAACTACAGCGGCGGATTGGTTATCTAAACAGGCACTATGGCAAATTTATCTACCACCACCTAAACAAATTCAATTCTCGCATTTTGATGTGACCGCTCCTAATGAAGTTCATCAGGCTGATATATTATTTCTGCCACATGATCGTGGTTACAAATACGCGTTAACCGTAGTTGATATTGCAAGTCGATACAAAGAAGCAGAACCGTTAAAAACAAAATCAGCCACTGAAGTTGCTTCTGCATTTGAAAGGATTTATCGACGAGGTCCTCTGCACTGGCCGAATCTATTGCAGGTTGATCCTGGCAAGGAATTTCAGGGTGCAGTTCTATCTACAATGAAAAATCATAATGTCACCATACGACGAGGGCATACTGCGCTACATCGCGATCAGGCCATTGTCGAACGATTTAATCGGACGATTGCTGAGCGGTTATTTGGATATCAATACGCAAAAGAATTCATTCAAGAAAAGCGATCCCGTGAATGGGTCAAAAGGTTACCAGCTGTGATTACTGCACTGAATAACGAGATTACTAGAACAATCAACATGAAACCTATCAACGCGATTAAAAAGAAGTCTATACCCGTACAACCACAAAAAGATTTCCCTAGAAACGCTAGCGTTTCCCAACCAATTCTTGGTAGTAGTGTCATTGTGAGGTACTTATACGAACCAGGAGAGCTTGAAGGGGGTAGAAAAAGGGCTACTGATCCTATTTGGAGCGTCACTACGCATAAGATATCTAGTATAACACGATCAACTGGTAGACCAGCAATCTATAAACTGGATTCAACTGCTCCTCAGCGAGGATTTACTCGACAACAACTGCAAGTGATTCCCGAGGATACTCAATTGCCACCGCATGGTCTTAATTAGCACCCGATGCCAGAGGCATTGTGCTTTCACCCCGGCGTCTATTGCACTCAAGACAAGTCAACATCACATTATTTCTGACATGACCGAGATTGTTATTTTTTCTGTCTACGGTGAATTGGCGAGGATCCTTATCCGAATACTGCCAACGCATTATACAATTGCAACTCGCGCAGTGATTATTCTGTTGTTTCTTCAAAGTGATTATTAATTTAGCATCAATATCAAATTCTCGTTGTTTTTTTTTGTCCTGTTGTTTGTAACCGGAGAGTTTTTTATTAATGATGCTAACATCAATATCACTTATTGTTGTGTCATTATCATCACCAATGATTTCATCATCGCCACCTGACTCTGTCATGACGACAATTCTTCGAAGCTGATTTATTCTTCGTACTCTGGATACTGCGAGATAGACTAAATTCGACCATTCGATGCGATTATCTACCATCCAAACAATTGTATCCGATATAGTCAATCCCTGTGAAGAGTGTATTGTTGCTGCGTATCCTAGCGTCCATGGGGATTTATTAGCACGCAATGCATCTTCAACGACATTGATATCAACCAGCACAATATCATTTAACACGAGAATCTGCTTTTCACTTCCTGACTTTGTCAGGCTTGGAATATCAACTTCTATATTCTGCTTTCGTGTATCCGAAGGCCTATAACACAACGGTACTGGAAGCGTTGCAAATTTTTCTTTATGCAATTCAAATAACTTCATCTGAAGTGTGTCTCTGACTATTTTTCTACTTGCTACTATCAAATCATTTGGTCTCCACGTTTCCCAGAAATCATTCATAGGAGTTTCTGAAATTATTTCACGCGCTATTTCGCATTGGATTTTATCCGGTTGTAATCTAAGCAGTGCTTTGAACTCGCGTAATTGTTCATCAAGTGATCTATGGTCGGTATTAATTTCTTCATAATAGTCTACAGAACCCTTTAGCCATTCATGTGGAGATCCACCGACAAATGGTGGTGGTTGGCCGTGATCACCGCACATGACGACTTTTGTGTTTTTGTTTAACAACCACTCAAGAAATGTTTTTAATACATCTAATGACACTGTGCATATTTCATCCCAAATTATGATTTCAGGAATGAATTTATCACCCATACGCTCAGGAGTCCATTTGTCACCTTTCCATCGAAAAAAACTATGATAAGTACAGGCATTTACCCCTCGCTGTATCATCTCTCTGGCGAGTCTGTGAGTCGGTGTTAACACAATCATGTTAGTAGGAATACAAGTATTTCCACCACCACGATATAATTCAATTGCACGAGTTGTCTTTCCTGACCCACCACAACCGTTTAAATAAACTGTCTTGTATCTACATATTGGATCAGATACCGGTGGTGCATTAGAAAATTCTGATTGAATCTCATCACATTTTAAGTACTTTTCATCCATGGCAACGTCTGCGGATTCACAATACTCATGTAGCATCTCCTTTTTAAATAGCCAACGCCCCCACGCTTCCTCCGGATCTGTGAATGCCGCTACAGCTGATTTGTACTTATTGTGTATATACATCGAATCAGTGGCCACTCTAACCGCGGTATTAGGAAATCTATTTATCATCGAAAATAGATTAATGCAAGCATAGGCTAGCATTGAACTTCTCAAATGTGTGTACTGGGAATTATATCCATCACAGTAGGTAACAACCGTACCCAATTTCTCACCATTGGATAGAAAAGCATCCTTACGGGATACAAGTTTTCCCTGTTTCGTTAAATCCGTTACAAGAAAATCGTATTCAGCGACATCTATGATCAACCGCGAGGAAAATTTTGCATTGTCGTATCTTCCACCCTCGGTAAATTTACCGATTATTTTTCGTCCAAAATCCTTTGCTTGTTCTTTTTTACTTTCAAATAACTTCTTAGACCAATTTATGATTTCTTCTTCACTGAAATTCGAAGAATTTCCATCTGGACACTGTTTTCGTAGTTCGCTGATTATACGATCTAGATCGGGTTGTGGTAGCCAAACTTCTTTTTGAGCTCGATAGCATATAATAGCTTCGGAAACAATCAACGATATCAGCATGCCACAATCAATCATATATCGTAGTAACACTATTGGCATCCAGGCCTTTTCAGATAGGTGTCTACCGAGCCAAACATAACTACACGGATGTAACCCTGTAGCGAGTTCAAATGATATCACACGAGCGAATCCGGTTAAATCAAAATCAGGTAATGGTCCATTAATCGCAACACGAGTCATTTCATGCGTGGGGTGTCCAAATCGTTTAAAATAGTTACTACATTCTCCATACCCGAGAAAACTTCCAGGATAACACGCGGATATATCAATTGAAATCATACCGTCACGATGGTATTTTGTATTCCACAGTCCTCCATGACCAAATTCGATGCAACTCAATTTAACGTCCTCGAGAAAATCACTTCGTGTTGGACGCCAGGAGTTTTTTTCTCTTGCGAAGTGAGCTACCACTGAAGAAATAGTAAAACTATCCGTGAGTAGTTTTTCATGGAAACTCTCTGGTGAAAAATCATTAGCGATTTTTCTCATTCTAGTATCTAACTCTTCAACGCGATATAATTCACCATTTGGTCTTACAAATTGATCAAATCCTGATTCGGAACCAGCACTACTAAGTAACCACACTGACACAGGATCATCTTTACACAACGCATGAACAGCATCAAATAATTTCTCTTCATAGAAAA
Source organism: Unio delphinus (assembly GCA_029339505.1). Classification (NCBI taxonomy): domain Eukaryota; kingdom Metazoa; phylum Mollusca; class Bivalvia; order Unionida; family Unionidae; genus Unio; species Unio delphinus. Next base: position 22,228,274 of record JAQISU010000108.1, read on the forward strand.
CATCCCCGGAAAATTCCCCGGAAAATTCCGGGGGGATATATCTCACGGTTCTATCTCGTGGAAATATTGTTACTGCAGGTGTCCACGCGTGTTCGTTATGATCAATAATTTGTATTGGCGCTCCTTGTAATTTATATTTCGGTTCGTGTAATACTTCTCCGGTTATCGTCATAACGGTTATTGGAAATCTTAATGATGTTTCTAATTTAGCTATATCAGAAATCTTTGCACCGTGCTGTTTCACTGTCAGTTCCCATTCGGTTATTTTCCTACGTCGCAGATCAGTTAGTTTATTTCCTCGGGATGCATTTGTGAAGTGTTCCATTACCCGTGTTGCTACACAATTGAGCCTTGACGAAGTCAATGGTGAATATTTCATAGGAGCTAGTTTTGCGATATCGGGTTTATCATTTAACGGATATATCCCATAAACGATTGCTGTTACGGGATAAGATCTCTCGTAGTATGGTTTGTCAATTCCAGTTAGAATTCCTGGTTTGGAATCTCTACTTACAATGACAGTTTTTTTATCCTTGAGGATTGGTTCAAATTTATCCTTAATAATCCATTTGCCTTCGACTTCGATAATGAATTTTATTCTGAAAAAATACTTCTGATTGGAATTGCTTTGTTGGGAATTGCTTTGCTTGAAATCCTTTGGATTTCCACCTTTGGATTTCCATCTTTGAATTTCCCCTTTGGATGGAAATTGCTTTGCTTGAAATCCTTTGGATGGAAATTGCTTTGCTTGAAATCATTTGGATTTCTCACCAAGGTGTGAAATTATCTCAGCTGCTCTTTTATCGTTCATAGTAGCATCGATGATGGGTACATTGACATCTTCATCAATAATTCGAAATGTCGACCAACAGTATGCTGCACCGTCTCGGTAGAATTCATTAAAACACTCCCTGATTTTACCGAGTATAGTTCTATCACCGATTAGACGTTTTGGTGTATCAGAGACTCTATCGAGATTGAATTTAGTATTTCTCCAAGGCTTAATTTTCGATAATCTTTGGAACTCCCTATCAAGATTGAATTTAGTATTTTTCCAAGGTTTGATTTTCGATAATCTTTGGAACTCCCTATCAAGATTGAATTTAGTATTTTTCCAAGGTTTGATTTTCGATAATCTTTGGAACTCCCTATCAAGATTGAATTTAGTATTTTTCAAGGGCTTAATTTTCGATAATCTCTTGAACTCCTCCATGTTATAATTAAAACAAGTATTTAAATAGAAAAATATAGTATAATGAATCACTGCAAGTGGCTAATGATTGGATCTACAACCCCGTGTAACAAATCATGCAGAAGTGAATTCTGTGGGTATCATATGCAAAGCGTGAGAAACGGTTCAAAAGGCCCTCTCCCATGCCTCCAATGTGGGGTGGGTGTTAGAGGAAAATCGCAATTATGCCTTGCTTGTGGGGGTAAACGATACAGGGAACTAAAACGCTACTATGACAAACGAATCATTGACTCCGTCATCCTTGATAAAATCAAGGACAAAGTAATAAAAACCCCTCAAGATTATATCCAGAGATTTATAATTAAAGCAGATAATAAATTAGACAAGTAGTATTATTATACAAATGAGCCAAGATTTCAGACCTCACCCAGTGCTTGCTAATTACGAAGCCTCTAGTGATGGTGTTGTCAGGCACCGCAGACTCAAAGAACCTGTTGGGTATCTGAATAATATGGGCTATTTGATGTTTTCAGCTGGGAGGAAGAAGTATCTCTGTCACAGAGCCATCTATGAAGCATTTTACGGATTAATCGAAGACGGTCTTGTGATTGATCACATAAATGGCGTGAAGACTGATAATTGTCTTGGGAATCTTCAAGCCGTCTCGCAGCGCGATAACCTTTTAAAAAGCAACGCTGGTAAGCACGCGAAACATCCCAAGGGTGTGAAATCGTTTGATTTAGAAAATAATGAAGAGAGAAGCTTTCAGTCGATAAATGCGGCTGGAAAATATTTCGATATTTGTAGTACTTCAATTCGATTTGTTGCTGAAAAAATCATTAAAACATCTCTGTCTAAAAAAAATGGTCATAAAATAAAGTTCGTATACACTGAAACTATTTAAGGGAGATAAATCCTTTATGGATAAATCCGCACTACAATTCACACCCTACCTACTAAGTTCCCTTGTATTATGACGTCAAAGGAATTTGTCGCCTGCTATATTACCTGTACTTGACTAGGCGCGCCCACGTGACTGTAATGGAGATATAATGCATGAGTTTTCGATAGAGAATAAAACTTTTTATTGTCACTTGTGGGCTAAAACTGCATTATTAGTTTTATTTATCTACATATCTCATGTGTGGGGTGGGTGGACTAGCAGTAAAGCAGACAGCTAACTCGTTCTTTTCAGTACAGACGTTCTTTATAATCCACGCATTACCTATGTTCGCTCAGCCGGAACGCGAGTGTTTCCTATTCATTGAAGTATGTGGGCGTGGTTAAAATTCCTTGTATGTGAATGTATTTTATCTAGAGAATTATAACAGAGTATATAAAACGCTGTTTTATTAAACAACTGTATTATTTTGTTTAAAATATTTCTCATTGTTGCAGCATAAAATTGTCTATTTTAAAAATCTCTTATTGTTAAGTATACATGTCTTCCCTCTCCTCTATATTGATCGGTATTCATGTGACCTTCAGTACACACTTCTGTTTCCCACCCTGTATGATCGGTATTTCACTGACGCAGGCATGCGTGATTGATATTTACAAACAGTTAAATTAATTTTTTTTTGTGTACTTAGTATTTTATATTCCTAAATACGATGGATACAGTAAAATTGTCTATTTTAAAAATCTCTTATTGTTAAGTATATCAGATATATATATATATATATTAAAAAATCTCTATTCTGTATGACTAGTCCGTGGTGTAATGGTATCGTGTTTGTCTTGTAAACATAGCTATCAACTACTACGTGTTCGGTCCCCATAGCAGATACATTATTTGATGGCGAAACGGAAGATGTTTTTTTCTATTAATTGGGGGGGGTGGGGCGGTCCCCCTCAGCCAAACCAACATGGCAACCCATGCTATCGCATTCTCGGTAGCGTGGGTTGGTGTTTTTTTCCAACTCATGCAACCATGAATGAGATTTCATGGGTTGCCATGTTGGTTTGGTTTACCACGCCCACATCATACCATCATCGTTCCATTGAATTATAATCCATCCTTAATTAAGTTAATTAAGTATATGTTATGCCTAAAATTTGCCGCAACACTCGAGCGGAAATATATGGCATTGTGCCGTCCATGTTGTGACGTCCCCCCCAAGCATATCTTCTGGGCGGTCTAAGATGGCGTTTGCCACCTTAGGCCTCCCTTCCGGAGATGTATGTTTCGGGTCCCCCTTGGGCTTACTTGGATGCGAAGGCACCCAAGGAGTTCCAAAGATGTGTTGTCATATATGTTTTTTTTTTATTAATTAGAGATACAGTATACTATATTTATAAATAAATTTATTTATATAAAAATATAAATAATGGATATCAATGATGTAAATGCTATAATTGCTGAAATCTCAAATTTAAATAATAAAGGGGTATTATTATCTGAAAGTCTCGACGTTGACAAGATTACCTCGGAATATGAAGATATTGAATATCTGTCTAGTAAGGGTCGTTATGTTTTACCTAGGATGTACAGGCTCGTGAAAGGAATTCAAAAATCCATTAATGGTTGTTTGTACGGTAACGACATTAATTTATTTATAACGCTATTTAGCACCGTTGAAGCAATACGTCAAAAGCTTGGCCAAGAATATCAAAAACGAGCTGAAATTGGTTCTAAAGTTCGTGATCTTAGAAAAATGTTAAACGAGGAGCGACCCGTATCTTAACCACGTGAGTGTTACTAAAAAATAATATAGGCTTTCGTAAATAATTTAAATAATTTATTTATTTTTTTTTTTAGCGTTTTTTGTAACACTTGTTACATAGGATTTTCTCCTGAAAGGATACTCATCAGTTTGGACTTGCTCATGCAGTTATGTGCATAATGGATGATCTGGTCGTAGTAGCAAGTAATCACCGCGACGCCTCCATTTTCACGTAATTGTTCTTGTTGCCGCGTCGTTAACACAAATCGTTCATCGCCATTCTCAGATATTACAATTCTGAAATCCCCAGCGATGTTATTTCTGAAACACTCGCGAATAGCGTCGTACAGTTTAACCCTGTCGAAGATGAATACGTTAGCTTGATGGTACATTATTTAATAACTAAGTTATTTAATAACTAAGCTTTTAATTATGATGGAAACCCTCCGGATTTCACATTTGAAAATTTAGTTCACAAACAATATATGGTTGGTGAATCGCTTACAACTAGATTAGCCCGAGAGCGGCTAGCAGCAATTAAAAAGTTTATACCGGTTCGAGACAGAGTTCGCGATCAACTTCAACAACGACAACAAGCGCAGACTGACTTTTCTGTGTCAAGTGAACAACTGTTTACTCCGATAACAAGTGCGACCAAAGATGTGAAAACAGCAACTGAACGAGCAATATACGGAGATATTCCTGAGGAAGGCAAGCGACGAGAAGTGCCTGTTCTTGGTGTGCTTGAAAAGATAGCAGCAGAGACCGGACAAACACGCGCAGGGATACAACAGTTATCCAGTGATATAAAAACTCAGCGTGAGTATGAACAACTAGCTGATATTGATGATGAAACTCAAAGAGTTTCCACACCTGAACCACAACCTGTTGATGTCGTCACCCCAAGAGGTGTTTCCTTTATAGACAAACTCACCGAAGGAGCTATAGCAGAAATCAAACGACCTCAATTAATAAAACCCGAACATTATAAGATTTTTGGTGATTTCGCCGCCCAAAGCTTTCATTCCAGAAAAGAATTTTTAAAAGACGAGTATAAAAACAGTAGAATAAGCCGAGATGAATGGGCTGATTGGTTGTATAAAACGAATAAGGGTGTTGGCCGTTTAAATAAAAGAGAATTGGGATATAAAGAATTTAGAAGGGGAATTGAAGAGTATGATGAAACTGGTACAACTTTGAAAACAAGCGGAAAAGGATATTCGATTAAAAATCCAAAGGATGTCTTTGACTCTACCGTGACATGCCCTGGTAACATTCTCAGTGATATATCACGGTTAGAGGTTCTCATCGGAGGGAAACGAGCCGGAAATAACTCCGTCGAGATAATTAACGAGGCCGCTGATATCTGTAGACGATTATTTGCTGGTGGTATCATGGACATTAATGTATATCGAGAACTTATTGCTGAATTAGTTGAAAATCACAACGATGAAAATCTTATGGATGTAAGCGATTGATCACTAATTGAAAAACTACTAGTTTTATAACAAGATGATTATACACTATAACCATGATAAACCCGTAAGTGTCTACGTGGTGAACTCACGATTGCCTGTTTATCGCGCGTGGTACGGAGATGGTTTCGGCAATACCATTGCGGGGTTATTTACAAGAATGGCTCCCAAGGTGGTGCCGTTAGCTAAACAATTATCAATGAAAGCCATTGATGCTATCCATGATAAGGGAATCAATTTCGTTGGAAATCTTGCAGGAAAGGCATTTTCTGCCGCGAAAGATAAAATAGCATCATTGGTACGAAAGAAACCACGAATGACTTCGTCATCGATGACTTCGTCATTAGTGCTGCCATCAACTACAGTGATGCCTGCAAAAATCAGCAAAGCAATAAATAACGCAGTGGAAGAAAAACTAGCGCAATTGACTTCGTCACCACCGGTAACAGATAGCGCTATCATGAACGCGATAGCAGGAAGTGGTTTGAAACAAAAAAGAAATTCGAGGAATTTTCAACGACGATGATTATAAAGAATTAAAACGCTAGCGTTAAACTCTTCGAGTTTCACAATTGAAAACGCTAGTAATGTTATAAATGTTTAAACGAACAGCTGATCCCGCGTTAGATATGGAAGCCCCAATGCGCAAGGATGATTCCGTCCGCGATTATCAATACTATTCCTATCATGCAATACAACCCGACCTACGATCGCGAATTGAACTTCAAGTTCAAGATACCAGTAAATACTTTTTACCATGTGAAGCATTTATTGAAGTAGAAGGAAAACTTGTAACAAATGATGCAGCTGATACCCCATATGCAAATGATTCAAATATCCGAGTTGGTTTCGTCAACAACGGTATAATGGCGTTATTTGAAAGTGCAAGATATCTCATTGATGGAAAAGAAATTGAATCAATAGACCGCGAGGTTGATGTTGCAACAACAATAATCGGACTATCAAGATACTCCGATGATTATACAAGATCGGCTGGTCCATCTATGATGTTTGCAAAGGATACCTCTGATAACGCTGACCACCTTCAATACATTAAAGTGTTAACACCGCAAGACACTTCAGTTGATAATCAACGAGAAGCAATTAATCCAGAACGTCGAGCTAGACCCGGAGCTGCGTTTGATATTCTCGGAGGCGTTAATGGTAATTTCAATTTAGGATTTGCAACACGAAAATTAGCATTGGAAGGACAAGAGAAAAAGTTTTCATGTGCGATTCCACTCCATCACATATTTGGATTCTGCAGAAATGTAAGAAAAGTTATCTATGGAGCCAAACACACAATCGCATTAGTGCGAAAAGGCAATGACAATGATGCAATTTGGCGTACTGGTGCCGCTGATGGTAAAGTTGTTTTGAGTAAAATAGTATTATGGATGCCAGTAATGACTCCATCAATTACCACGGAAGAGCGGCTACTTTCGTTTATGGAAACCGGTGGTAAATCATTGCTAAGTTGGCTAACAACAACGACTGATGCTAAAGAGGATAATGTTAATGGTACATTAACATGGCACCTGGCATCAAAACAAGGCGTTTCAGCTCCACGTCATATATTTATAGCGCTGCAGAATCGGAATCGATTAGGTTCCCAAGAACGCAGTCATATGATATTTGATCGGTTAGGGGTAAGTGAGGTTTCACTGAGAATAAACGGACAACAAGAACCATCTGAGGATATACAGCTTAATTACGGAAACAACCAAATAGCACGTGTGTATCATCGGATGCTGTCATATATGGGTCGTGATCAAAATGTTGATACTGGTTTGCAAATATCTCAGCTCGATTTTAAGAACTTGTATCCAATTTATTACTTTTCACTGGAACATCTTGATTTAACAAGGCAATCCGTTGTTGATATACATTTTAGGGCTCGTATAGATCCTGGTGGTGTTGATTATAGAGCGGTTGCTGTTATTCTCAGCGACAAATCAATGTTGTTAGAAGGGGCTGGCGGACGAATGAGACTTGTTGATGCACCAGTGGAAAATCTGTAAATGAAACTTGAAAAGTTTCCATAGGATTTCCCCAATTAGATCAATTGAAAGAATAAATGTGTTTTACAATAAAATGCCATATAGTGTTGTTAGTGTCAAGCTGACTGATGGTCAGGTCAAGAAATTAAAATCAAAATCCGCTAAGGAATGTGGAACAACAATAACGTTAAAACCAGCGCAGATGTCCGGAGGTACACATAAAATATCATTAACGGATCGTCAAATAAAACATTTCAATGATGCAATGAAAAATAAGCGAGGAGTTCAAATAGAATTTTCGAAAGCTGCAGTCGCGAACATGATAAAATCAGGTGGTATATTTCCATTGTTAGCCGCAATACCAGCATTGATTGCAGCGGCTGCCCCAGCGGTGGCGAAGGCGGCAGCGTTGGGAGCCGTTGGGACCGCAGCAGGGATGGCGTTGAAAAAGGCAACTGGTGGATCCGGGTATAAAAAAAAGGGAAAGGGGTTGTACCTACCAGGAACCCCGTATTCATGGTACAGCGGCAAATCCGTGAACGGATCGGGTCTAAGAAAAATACCAGGAACGGTTTATTAATTGAGGAACCTATGGTTCCCAAATCTTCGATTTCCGGCCCAATTGTTGAGGAACCTATGGTTCCTATGTCCAATTTTGATTTAATTGATGCTGCTAAAAAACTAGCGATAAAAAACTTCAGAGGGGTTTTTATGAGAGATCAATTACCGAGAAAACCAAAAAACGTTGAAACCGGTATCATCAATCTTGATAACAGCAGCGGATCGGGAACTCACTGGGTTGCATACGCGATTGATCCACGTGGGATTGTCTATTTCGATTCATATGGGTTAGCTCCGCCAAGCGAGTTTATGCGGTATATAAATTCCTCGATGAAACTCAAAGGGTTTCCGATTTTTTATTCCACGCTGCCAACACAACAATTAAATGATCCACCGATATGCGGCCGTGAAGTATTAAATGTCCTCGCGGAGATTTCATTAAAATCCTTTGGATCTCCGTGGAAACCACCTCATATTATTGTAAACGAATACACGAGTGGGAAATTACAAGGATCAATAAATTGAAAACACAAGTTACGCTAACAATAATGATCGATATTTGGGGACAACCTCTGTCAATGTTGGAACCCACCGAGGAAACATCTGCGGGTTCTATCGAGGATGTAAAAAAAATAATAGAAGATGAAATCGCTGAGACGTTAAATTTAACAAGTGTTGACCCGAACGAAATAGTTGTATTTCAAGATCGCCAGGGTAAATTGAAAAGCAGTAATGTGTCATTGGATGACATTTTGATACGGCATCGCGCTGCCGCTGAAAACTCTATTGCACTGTATTCCAACGATGGACAACTTAAACCAGGCGCACTTGTGTCTACGATCACCGACGCGATTGCTACCCACGAACGTGAGCTGAATGATTTTATACGAGGTTATAATAGTTTTCGCAAAAATGTCGTACATAAATTTTTTGGAACCCCGCTTGTGGTTGGCATGACTCTCGCTGAAATTAAAGACTTGTTGAATTCATTCTTCGCTAACAAGGAAGCTGGAAGGATGATGACTGCTTCAGAAATCAAGGCAAATTATCTCGAGATTTTTAAAGTAAGCGAAGATCAAAAACTCACAAACGACATTGTTGGTAGGTTCTTTGGAACCCCGCTTGTGGCTGGCATGACTCTCGCTGAAATCAGTGAGTTTATCGGCAAGCACACTCACAATGCCTACATCGCTAATAATTTCTTTGGTGTCCCGGCTACATCTACAATGACTCTCAAAGATATTAATATGTTTATGGTGAGACAAACAACACTTAATACCATCGTGGATAAATTTTTAGGGAGAACACCTGTGTCTGAAACCACATCTTTGACAGGCATGACTCTCGCGGAAATTAAAAGCGCTATTGACAAACAAAAGCACACCAGCGATATTGTTAATAAGTTCTTTGAGGGCAGTAGCCTCCAAGATATCACGACGAAATTTTCTAACATCGACAACCATATTAAAACCCAAGCAGAGCTTAAAGTTGAAGACCTTCTGGTTTCATTATTCTTCTCTAACAGGGAGGAGAGTGGAAAAACAATAGATCCTACCAAAATCAGGGTAAATTATCTCGATATTTTCGACGATCTTTTTAACCTGAAAAGAATATCTGAAAAGGTAAAGATTCCACATCACTACACGGGCGTTAAAAATATCGTGTATACGGTTAATCATGGAACCATGGATTGGATAAGAGACGGTTATACTACATTATCCATCGGTATCTTGGGTCTCCCCGGCATAGTGGGCCCTGACTACAAGCCAACATGGGTCGATGGTATCTACAGGCTAACGTGGATCTCTATCGATCAATTTAATATGATCGCGGACGGTAAAACCTACTCTGGTGGCACCGCGACGTTAATTATGGATGGTCGCAAAAAAAACTTTAATGTCGTCGCGGTTGATAGCTCCACCATTAGATCAAAAATAGCCTGGTGTTTAGAACTCGTAGCTCATTTTTCCGACTGAAGTACTAGCAATTCCCGCTAACGATGACAAATAATTGAAAACACTAGCGGATTTAAAATAACAACAATGACTTTGTCATCGACGCAATGTCGCTATGATCAGGTCAGAGAATTTCAAAATAGACTCAAAACCCTCACTGAGGAGTATCAAAAAAAAATGAAAAAATACCGACGAAGAATCACCGCAATTGATGTTACTATATACTCGGTGTCAAGCGTTCTCACTGGTGCCGGAATAATACTTGCATCGGTTACAATGATTGCCCCGGTCGTAGTTCCAATTTGCATTTCTGCGGTGGCTACAATCGGGGGTATATTAACCGGGATAGCAAAAAAGATATCATCATGCAGCCAGAGTAAACTGCAGAATTACTTACTTCAATTTCATATTGCATCAACCGCATACTCGCAATTATCATTGATGATATCGTCGTCACTCGATAATACGATTATATCAGATAGTGAATTCTCAGCGATGGTCAGTATTTTTGATTCCGCGATATCGAAATTAGAGCGACAACATGAATATAATAACAATGACAACACCGATGGAATCAGAAAACACGAACCCAAAAAAACAAAAAATGATCTCAATAATATCAACATTACCAGATTGTGAGTTCTCAGTGATGGTCAGTATTTATGATTCCTCGATACCAAAATTAGAAATAAATCATGAGTATAGCAACGATGACGACACCGATGGAATTACTTCAACGAATAGTGGAGAACACGAACCCAGTACAAACGAGTATGATATCAATAACATCAACGAATCCAGAATTCAGTGTGAATTTCCCCTCTCCGGTCCCAGTGAAGGAGATAGCGCTAGCAAAACTACGAGTGTATCACAGTTGGCCTAATATCAGATCGGTTGCATTTAATGGTCAGCAACCCAATAACACACTGGTGTTCTCGTATAAGAATAAACCCGATGGTACTCCAGAGTGGGAAACAGTTTCGTTACCAACTGGGTCGTACCAAATTAAGCAAATCAATGCTGAAATTCAGCGTAGAATAAAATCAATCACTGGAAAAGAATCAAAAATAGCTATTAATCTTCATCAACCGACGCTCTCGTCGTCGATCGAAATAAGCACAGAGGGATACATTGTAGATATATATAACAGCTCGTTAAGAACAGTGTTAGGATGGCCTGAAAAACCACCGGAAAAATCCGCCACCGACTTAACCACGGACATACAATCATATCATGAAATCAATCCCAGTTATCGAGATAATTTATCTGATATAAGAAAAGGAAGAATCGCCGATAGATTTATATTTACCAACAAAGAAACATTGCAATGGGATTTTATCATTAAAAGAACAACCGACTCATCTGTTACTATTTCATTTACGCTAACTGACGTCCGTGGTTATTTTAATGAGATTAAACAATTATATGACACACAACTAGAACAACTACGGAAAACAAAATCGCAAAAACACGTTGAAATAATAAATCAGCTTATATCGGACATGAAATATATCTATGAACTAATTATTCAAACAATAATTAATGACAACAGCGACAATAAACAACGATTCTTAACCGATTACAATATCACAGAGGACAATCTGCGTAATTTCAAGTTTCCCAAATACAACGCTGATGAACTAGCAAGAATTGTTAAAACCGATATCAAGGCGCTACAAAAATCAGATTCAGCTGTCCTCTTCAGGTATAATAATGATCCAGATGGTGGTGGTAGGCATATTGCCCCTCATAATGTGAATATTTCAACGGTGATTGCGCTCAATTTAGTATGTGATGCAATTGAAGGAAGCTATCAAATTAATCTAGAGCAATCAAATCAAGCTCAGCAGGGATATATTCTTTATTCGTTTGCACCAACAGCTCCTCCAGGATTCCTAATTATTGAAAACCCAATTAATCCTGTCTACATGCGATGCCATAATAATTCGTTAACGAGAATTAATTTCAAACTCACCGACCAGTCAAATAATCTGATTGATTTACAAGAAGAGGTGTTAGCGATTAGTTTGTTTGTAAAATCCTAAAAATCTTCGATTTTCAACAAAGGATTTTCGTCCTAAAGACTCGATCAAATATTTGGTTGAAATCATTTATTATTTTTTGTTAACCCAGTGATGAAATCACTAGCAGCAGAGAGGGTGGATGACAACGACGTTGGCGTATATAAGGAAATCTTATTTTATCGAATAGACGCCATTTTTTTTACTATTTGGTGGAAGCCTCAGATTTCCGAATCGACGCTCGGAAAGTTGTGAGGTTCACCCTCTCTGCTGCTTCTTTGTACTACACTGTACGCATTTACCAGAAAGCGCTGATCGGTTATTTTTAGTTGTAATCGTCGTCAAGTCATCTGTGCCAGTACGCGCCTTACACTTCACGCAATATAGATCCATAATTTATGTATAGAGATATGAATATAATTGATTTTTCAGCGACTAAAACAAGAGAACCAGTGAAGCATCATGCAGCGCTACCAAACTCTATCCGCGCAATTATAATCGGGCAATCTGGATCCGGCAAGACGCAATTGTTGCTCAATTTAATAATGAGATGGATGAAGTGGGATAAGTTGTATTTAATTGCCCCTAGCGTAGATGATCAACGATGCTATGAAGTGCTAAAAGATTTTAATGAAAACGCTTCAGAGATTGCCGGCGAGGATGTTATTGAATTTATAACCGATATTGACGAGGCGCCATCCGTGAATGACCTCGATGGAAGTATCAACAATTTAGTTGTATACGATGATGTCATGTTAGATAAACAAAAAAATCCTGCTAGAATATTTTCCCGAGGCAGGCATAAAAACACTGATGTGATCTATGTCACTCAACGCTACACTCAGATTCCAAAAGTGATTAGAGATAGCTGTAATATGCTTGCTGTATTCAACGGCGTTGATACACATACGCTACGAAATATTTGGCAGACATGGTGTTCTGATATGGACTTCAATCAATTTAGAAATTTCTTTAGTCATGCTCAGTCTGCCCCACACGGATTTGTAACAATAAATTTACATGACCCTCGAACACGATATCGTATCGGACTGGATCAAATATTCGGTTAACCCCAACTGAAAGTTCTAGCAGCAGAGAGGGTAAGTGACAACGATGTTGTAGTCCCTTTTTCCCCAAAATCGATGGAGGATTTCATTAATTTCATTGATTTTTTTCATATTTTTTTTTTGGACCTAATCCATGATTCACACACACATTGGGGCCTGATGTCATTGGTTTCATTGTTTTTAAGCGTGATTTCAGTGAAAACTTGTCTAAAAATGTTGTCCGATTCGCCCCTTCTGCTGCTCCTTTACTAAAGGTTAATGTTGTAGAACATAAGCATCGGTCAAGAACAATATAAATACCGTATCGCACGAAATGAAACTATTACATAAGATGAATGCAAACTATCTAGATTAAGCCATGAGCCAGAAAAATCCGCAGGAAATTTAATTAAACAATTATAACAGACAGTCACCACTCGGATGATTAAACATAGTAAGTTCAGTCTATCATTTACAATCCAATACATTTCTAACATATTGTGCAGTAATACAGAATCATGTTTGACAAGTTATGCGTCATTTCTATCATTAGTATTGTTATACTTACCATTTTCTGTCTCAGAGCTTGCAAAACAATCCCGCGTTAGATTTGCCTTCGGGAATAAAGAGACATTGATTTGTTTTTCTTAGGCTAGATATCTTTGACCGGCAGAAATGAAACGGCCAATACAGACGTCTGTAGATGAAAGTATGGTAGATCTCATCTACCTCAGATCATCGCCACATGTTACATATTCTATCAAACAGTCATGAGACGACCAATATGATTTTGCACCTAAATGAGTCGAAAACGTTTGGAACTTGAAAGGAAAATTCAAGAATAACTACCATCAAATGTACACCAGATTAGATACATGTAGTCACTTCATAGAGTTGTTTTCTGATTTGTGTAAAGGTTTACTTGTAAGGCTATCACCTGGTTACCAGTCAGATATCTGTCATAAGATATAAATAATCTACTTTAAAACTCCCACGATTCTGGCAACGGCACAAACATGCCGAGGTTGAAGTACTCAAAATTCCTTCTCGTTTTAACTGTGCCTTTGCTATTAGTCTCCCTAGCTTTTGTTGTCACCTTAGCATATACAGTCAATTCATCGACTTTTGATTGTTTACATTTTTGCTCCAATTTGAGGATTAGGCAACTGCAAGTCCATTGATGATATTTTGTTACAGTGGACTCAGGTACGCATATATTTCTTGTTTCTAATAACATGATCACCACTAAATACAAACATCATGCTAAGTTAATAAAGCTTAATCATTGCAATGCATTTTATGGAAATGCTTGGCGGCATAATATAATGAGCCGCCAGCCCAACGAATCATGAGTCTCATATTTAAAGAGAAGGGTTTGGAACGGCATACTAATTAAACCAATACAAACAAATTTACATTTTGATTTCGCCTAATTTTGAAAATAGTTTCAAGGACATGGGCATATTTTCTTTCACGATTTGCGCGTATAATAATTGTGCGTCTTTTGCATATGTCAACACGCATTTATGAAGCTTGTTTTTGCATTGCAAAACATGAGTCTACAAACGAATGATGTAATAAACCAGAGTTGTCAGTATATTTGCGTATATTAAAATGAAAGAAAACTCTTTAACTTTGACTGTCCTGGAAACTGGTACACTGACTGGTAAAACTCCTACCTAGAGTCCATGCATGTTTTGAACCTTAAAAAGTCAGTTAACCAATCTACCCAAAAACATGGTTACATTTTAGACTGCACTCTTCATAAACCTGATAGTAATAATTTACGGTCCACCCTTGTATCCCACAAACGTGCATCAAATCACGCCCCCTGCGGGTTCGGGGTTGTTGAATTGACCCGATGTGACTCACTACGTGTGGTAAGAGGCGACTAAGTCGTGTTTACCGTATGTTGTGACCCGTGTCAGGGGAGGAAAGGATCAAGGTAGTTGAGCGGAGGCTTTTCCGATGCAAGACACTGCTTTGGCCTCTACTTCTCCTAGATGGCCTCTACTTCTCTTTCTCCTAGATGGGAAGTTGGGATGGGCCCGTTTTTGACAAACCCTAGGAAGTCTTGATTTACTAGTTTACATTCTTTTTCTTTCTTCTTGTATGTCTCTTGATAAAATCGTCGCCCCCAAAATATATGCATTTAGCCTTCCCTTTACCATGTTTTAGAGGACTTCCTAGAACACTATGGATTATCTGGTCAATCGGTAGATAATTTTACCAACCCTAGAAGGTGACTTTACGAGATAATTACATGTAATTGTATCTACTAGATTTATCATCTGTATGTCTTTGGCTGTTGAAAAGTGTCCCCTCGTTGGGCTACATGGTGAGCGGGCAGTATGGGTGCTGAAATGTGAACAAATCATCATGGGAATTTAAAACAAAACTAAATACAAACAAACCAAACCACTATCCGACTCTGATGACGAACCATGTAATGTGGAGTCATTTTCACGCTTCATGGTTATTCAGCCAAAGATGACACACACCAATTTCAGTACTGTAGCTCTTCGTAATAGAAAAGACAATTATGGGATCTATTGGCACACCAACAAATTTCAGCAAATCAAAATCGGTTGTATTCTTGTTGACTGTCAGCGAAACGGTCAAAACAGAAAATGAAAATATCAAAAAAAATGAAAACAATCTTCGATATTCCAGTTACCTCATTCGTTCATACTTCATTAAGTACGTCCATAGGCGTGATGCGCTGTCGTCACTTGGCTGGAGTCAATGACACGGATATCATCGAAGGGATGAAACATGAAAGTTTTACTGCAGTACGTAGAATACGTATTCAACGGAATAACAATCTGCAGGACACCAACACTCAACTTCAACAAACCAACCGTACCAAAAGTGGTCAAAGTTGGGTTTTTGCAAGTAAAAGTCGAGATCTACATTTTAAACCTCTTAGATGCAATAGGTGTCAAAAATATGGCCATCATGAAGACTGTGTTTAAAGGTCAAAATATGTGGCCAATGCGGAGACCATTTTCATCAGGAATATGATTGTAGAGCAACTCCGCATGATGTCAACTGTGGCAAGGAGCATCACGCCAATTCCAAGGATTGTGATACTTGGAAACAGGAGATGGAGATTGATTCAGAGGATAAAGTACACATCAAACTTTCCGTATCGAGAGGCCAGAAAACTTGTACAGACAAAAAACATCGCTTCCTGGCCCATTCTTTTCCACTGTCGTGAAAAACAATACTATAACCAAGAAGGACGCTCCAAATCATACAGATGTAGCCGATTCAACATCAAGTGCTAATATACCACATTACCAACCACAGAGAAACACAGCATCTACACAAACAACTTACAATAACACCCCGCTACCAAAATCACAAAGGATTAAACACAAGCAAATACCCAGAAAAAGAGGTCAAACTCTACCAAAGATTCGGAGACACTGAGAGCTTGGATGCAAACGAAACTTCTGTATATACTCAATGTGGCTCCAAACCTACTAACATAAAATACCCCAGTACTTCCTCCAGACAAATAGCAACACAAATTGCCTCTGCGAATGATCTAACCTAGCTCCACAATCTCCAGCTTAACTTTATTATGAAGAAAACCATCATACAATGAAACTGTCGAGGACTTACAGCTAACTACAAAGATATATTTATGATTTTAAATGAACACGATTATGCAGTACAATGTTTACAGTAAACATTCATGAAAGAGACGGATAACATTACATTTAAAACCTTTACCTTGTTTAATACATAATTTCAAAACGCTGACAGGGCCTCAGTATGAGTTAATGTTGATGTGAACTATAAAGCCACTGACATCTTCATCATTTTAAATACAAATTTACAAGCAGACGCGATCTGTCTCTATATAACAGAAATTAAAAAAATCAAGACAAAAGTCACGTTAAAATTCACATCGAGCAATTCTGAAAGTTAAAATCAGCTATTTTCACTATTGGGTCTTAGAGAGGAGTTAGAAATGGCACATGGTACATCCGCTTGGCATAATGACGTACATTACCAGTTCTTCAAACACCTCCCAGAACCATCACTAACATCTCTTCTGAAAATCCTTAATGATTTATGAATTGCTGGTAGTATACCTAAGCGTTGGAAGGAAGCAAGAGTAATACCAGGTCGCAAACCAGGTAAAACTATCGGAGATCCTAACAGCTATCGACCCATTGCACTGACAAGCTGTGTGTGCAAAACAATGGAACGATTGATTAAGTATCGGCAAGTATGGTACTTGGAAAGTAACAATGTAATATCTCCTTCCCAAAGTGACTTATGTTCTGGTCGTAGTTCCAACGATCATCTGGTAAGACTTGAAACATTTTTTCGCAATACATTTATCAAGAAGGAACATTTAGTAGCAGTTTTCCTTGATTTAGAGAAAGCACATGACACAACATGGAAGTACTGGATACTAAATGACCTGCACGACCTGGGTTTAAAATGGCGTCTGCATTCTTTCATATCAATTTTTCTCTCAAACGGATAACTCAAAGTCGAGTGGGCTCTACCCTCTCAAATATGCGTAAACATGAGATGGGTGTGCCTCAGGGCAGTATTTGTTATGTGAGGCTAGTTAATATCAAAATATGTTATAGATGAAAGCACATGCATACAATTGAAAGACAAATACAACAAAATATCAACAAGAACCAAACTTGGGCCCGTACTAACGGTTTAAAATTTTCAAAATCGAAAACAGCATGCACGCATTTCTGTCTGTTGGTAAGACATCATGATGACCCTAAACTCACGCTGGATGGAACACCTATTCAAGTAGAAGCTGACTTCTATTCCACACATCAAGAATTTGAAAGCGAAATGCTTGAAATCTTCAGAACTACTTAAAGTAGTTGCGCACACTAACTGGGGTGCTGATAAAAAAAATCATTCTCAATTTGTATAGAACAGTATCCGCTCCAAACTAAACTTTGGTAGCGTTGTTTATAGTTCAGTCCGGAAGTTATATTTGAAGATGCTTGACCCAATTTATCATCGAGGAAACAGACAAGCTTTGGGAGCATGTAAAACATATCCATGTGAAAGCCTTCTCGCAGAAGCTAATGAACCACCTTTATCACATCGTAAAGAAACGATTCTGCACAGTACGCTCTCAAATTAAGATCAAACCCTCTGAACCCTGTATTTTCGGCTGTTTGTCAACCCAAATATAAACCTTTATATGAATACAAACCAAATTTCATACCTTCATTTGGCATTATAAAATTATCCAGACACGACAGTAACACAATTGATATTTCTACAATTCAAAAAACTTTTTTCTCGAAAACACCACCCTGGCTCCTTAAAAAAAAAGAAAAAAAGTACTGTTTATATTACACAATGAGAATACACGAGACAAACCGTTCCATCTTCCAAAACGCTTATCATTAACTGCTCACAGCATTTAAAAATTACAGTAGAATTTATACTGATGGATCAAATGATGAGAAAAGGCTGATGCAGTCTTCGTTTGTAGCAAGCACATAACAAAAGTTCGTTTGCCAAACTGTGTGTCCATTTTGTCAGAGCAATACACCTTGCTCTAAAATGTATCGATTAAACAAAATGTATTTTAAACAGCATTATCTTCTGTGATTCACTGTCAGTGCATCAGTTACTACATAATATAAATCTGGGGAACACATTATTAACCAATCTCCCCGTTAAAAATGATGCGCGGAGTACGTCCCAAAATATAGTATAGTCGAGAAAGAGCTTAGGTATACCTAGAAAATAATTTTCTAACACTGTATGCAATAATCGGAGACAGAATATTGAATGAAACTTAGGATAGATAATGTTAGAGAAATACAGAAAACATCACTGTTTTCGAATAATAATTATATGTCTGATGCCTTGATCTCGTTGTTACATTACTGAGCATTGTGGCCATTGAAAAGTAGGAAATCAAACAATCCCCGATGGGATTGAACAGAAAGGTATCCAAGCAGGTACCAATTTCATTCATATTAGAGGTATTGTACCTTTCCCACACTTTAGGAATCTACGTTTGATCATGCTAGTGATGGACGTCAATGAAGTGCTGCAAAGGTACGTGGAGAGAAACAAAAATGCAATCCACTCCAAAAAACAGTTAATATCATTCTTAAATGAGAAGCTCATCATCTTAAAAAACATTTGATCTTAGATACATAGATAAGTTAAAGATGAAAAAAAAATGCTGAGATTCTGTAGCTTTACAAACATCTCGGTTGCAACAATGTAAACGGAAAGCAAATCATGAAATTTATAATATATGTGATATAAATGCTTAATGCCAAATTTGATATGTTGATAAATTCTAAATTAATGCATGAAATTATTATGTTTTGTTACCGCTTGCATTAAAAAAGGTTGTTTGTGAGATACAATATTATCATATTGCGTGACCGTGTGATTTCACCCCACTACTAAAATAGCTTAGCGACTTTTGATGAGTCACATAATAGGATTGTATCTTCTTCCGAAAATACAAAGAGAAGGAAATAAATATATATCCTTCTCAAACGATATGCATTTGCGTGAATCATACACTACATTTAAACGTTGGTTTAAAATGTATCGTCTTCCACAATATGTAAAGTATGAAAAGGCCAACAAACCCAAACATATATGTTTTGAATATCATGATTCAATTACGTCACTTTCTCATTGTATACCCACTACATTTACATGTTATCTTCGGTATAAAAATGTGTACTCACATATACATTATCGACAGGTGATATATGTTGCATTAGTTTCTGACCCAAAACTTAACATATAAGTGGTAAAATATTTATACAGCGATAGTTTTCGTTTGGATGACATGGGTGATGATAACAAAATTAAAAAGCCGACATGTCACATACATGTAAGCTACAGTATAGGCTGAGCAAAGGACGAACTCTTAATTGTAGAATGAAAGCTATTTTCGAAAATTTGCATTATCAAGTATATTTTAAACATTCTCATAATGACATGGAATATGATATGGTCGTAAGTTCATACAGAAGTACATAATAAATGTCCTTTCTCTCAAAACAGTGTTTTGACGAACGTAGTTATTGATCAAAGAATGAAACAAGGTTAAACCGATTCCGTACTCAAAAGAAAAGACTGATGGGCTAGACTGTGACGAATACCTAGCCGCTGTAAATAAAAACAAAACAAAATAAATTTTTGAAACTGAAATGATTCTAATCATCAGCTTAGTCTATTGTTTTAGAATAATTAAGTAAGTCAAACAATAAATCACTTACCATATATATGAGCCAGTCTTGTAAATACTCGATAGAAAGGATGTGAAACCAATATACATTAAACACTGGAACTCACAGAAAGGGAGAAGTAAAATAAAGCACAGAAACCACTGAATAATGACGGCAATTACTCTGTAATCACTTTAACGGTCTATCAGCACAAAATATTACACACACACACACTCACTGAAATACACACACACACACACACACACACACAAATACAACACATATATGTGTGTATATGTATATGCGTGTGTACGTATTTTGAATGTGTATGATACCGACTTATTGCCTGCCTACTTACCTATTTATCTATCCTATCTATCTATTCATCTCTCTATCTAGATATCGATATATCGATATATCTATCTATCTGTATATCTGTCTGTCTTTCCCTCTCTCTCTCTCTCACTCTCTCTCTCTCTCTCTCTCTCTCTCTCTCTCTCTCTCTCTCTCTCTCTCTATATATATATATATATATATATATATATACATATATACATATATACATATATAAGTGTGTGTGCATGTGTATGTGTGAATGTGTGTGTGCGTGTGGGTTTAAATTTTTTTAATAGCAATTTATTTCTTTAATAATTTAATAATAAAACATATAAGGCAATCTGTGCAATATTATTTATATGGAGTGACTCCGGAATAGAATCCTTCTGTAAAAGGCCCGAGAAAAGTATTTAATGTGGAACATCGAGTAGTAATTACCCCACAATTCAGCAATTCGCATATAGTATTTATGATTCTAGTGTTATTGGTTTAAAGGGGTTATATACGTTTTATAGCAATACAGTTACACATGGTACGATGTTTACAATATAAGGCTATATTCTATACCACAAAACATAGAAAAAGTCTGTTAATACAATTTGACTTCAGGCAGTCGAAATGGGAGGGGGAGGGGATAATAACTAGCAAAAAAGAAAAAAAGTAACCTAATCATCCAGTATAGTTGCTTGGTATATACAACGTATATATAGGGATACGACAGTAAGTGACAAATTTAAATGAAACACTTGCATGATGTTAAGGAAGCGGTTTGCGGAAAGGAATTTATAACATGTAATGTACTTGCAAATTTGAAATGGTGTTGACGGAACAATTGTTTCCACGATAGTTTGATCAGTTTGATTAACACTTTATGCAATTATTCAAGCTGTCAATTATTAACGTGATAACAAATAGTTATATCTCCTCCTAAAATGTTAGAGTAATCGTTCGAATCGTGAATCTGAACTATTTGACTTGAGTCTCTCTAATTTTCATAATTCTTATTTATTGTTCCGAACTGTTTAAAAACAGCCTCACTGGACGGCTAAACCAGGCTGATGTAGCCGACGGGTCTTAAACCATCGGTGAGTTAGGTTTTGCTTATCTAACATTTGAAGACTGGATTCGGCTGCCTGAGCTGAGGAACCACCATTTAGTCAACTGTTAGAAAGGCGATTCCAAGCAAAGCACCGTGGAGCGCTAAAATCTCGACGATAAACTCATGACGTCCTGGTTATCGGCTGCACTTGACTCTGTCCCCAGACATCTCGACATCATTAGAATGAAAAAAGTGACTAAACAATGTATATAATGGATTAGGCGATAATTATAATTGTGAAAGCCTTAACTCCTTTTTAAGTTAGGCAATATATTTGTATGGCATAACGTAAAATAGTCTTTTTAACCGACATCTTTTTATTAAGAGCAACAGGATGACAACAAAAAATTCCACACAAAAACCCAAACAATAGCTAACATATCTTAGTAGAAAAGGCTTATTGTTTTAAACATATTCTCATAGGCAAATTTGGTACAATTCCACCGTTTTTGGATGTTTGTTATTTTAATAGTGTAATATCTATTCAAATTTATGTTGTCAGAATAGTTCTTGATTGTGTCACACAACATCGCATTAGCTACATGAAGCTTGCAGGTGGAACCATAAAACAGTTATTTGGAGCGTCTTGTTTCCATTCGTTTGAAGATAATCTAGTCGTACAATTACATTATCTCCAGAAGATTGTATTTCCACTTACGGCTATGGTGGAACAAATAACACTTCCTA
Source organism: Unio delphinus (assembly GCA_029339505.1). Lineage (NCBI taxonomy): Eukaryota > Metazoa > Mollusca > Bivalvia > Unionida > Unionidae > Unio > Unio delphinus. The sequence continues at coordinate 22,250,523 of JAQISU010000108.1, forward strand.
TGCTAACAATTCGCTTCAAATCTTTAAATTCTAAAGATGATAATGCAGATTGCGAATATGGTGTTAGATCTCATTAGAAATTGTTTTGTTTGCCCAAACGACACGTTTAGTTTGTAGTAGCTTTATTATTAGTAAATTTAACAAAATGGTATACTGTTGACCTTAAATTTAAATTTAGTTGTTTAACAGGATAATCATATACTTCCTGAAATGAAATGAATGCCATGTTTGCGACTGTGGAAATGAAATCCGTAATAATTTTGCTGTTGACTTTGGTGAAGCCAATTTTAATTGAAAACGTTTGCTCCCCACAACATAATTTTTAGAAAGAAATGTAAATAAATACAGGAATTTCTTGCTCATGTGTTTTTCAGACACTTTTTATGTTCAGAGTTTACTTTGGAATGTTATAATTTCAAACTAATTTAATTAATAAACCAATATTGATGCTGTTAACATTTAGATTCGGAATATCTTTAGAAATATGGTCACAAAGCATTTCCAGCAAGAACGTGATTTAAGAAAATATTATTTTCGTTTTAATCTTTTTTTTCCCAAGTATTTAGTAATTACTTTCAACTTGTTATTAAACACTCAGATAAATATACACATCATAGAAAATGAAAAAGGAATTCAGGAATACCAACTATACCGTTTATATCTTTATTACATGTGGAATTTCTTGTAATGGTGTAGTTAATCTTTCACCAAAATTTATTTGGGTAAGCTTATGTATATTATATTACTGATTCAAATGATATTTTTTTGTAATGCGTTGATGTGTCGAATTATTAGTATTTTTATAAATTCAGCAAATGATATAATTATTTATTTAGTTTGATGCATAGTTTGTGAAACGTAAAATTAAAATATTGTATTACATTAGAAATCCATATCAACAATACAGGTGATATTTTGTTGCATTTATGTATATTTGCAGTACAGAACCAAATCTGATAATAAAGTAACTTTTGCACAAAACAATATTTATCCAATTTTCATATTATTTTGTTTTTATGTTATTTAAAAAATTTATATTTTTGAATTTGTTCTCTTTGTTTGGTTTCAAAGTACAACTTCTAATGCAATTTAATAGCATATGTTAATATCATACTGTTTAACTTTTAGAAGTATGTTTAATCTCTGTATATGCTTATCGTTGAGCCTTCATTGTTGAATTAAAAATTTAGCCAGACATTCATCATTGAATAAACAAATGTTTGAAAATGAAATGCTGATATATACAAACTACTTGATACATCTCTTTGCTTGCATTAAAAATATATATATATATATATATATATATATATATATATATATATATATATATATATATATATATATATATATATATATATATATAAATTTTTATTTTTGAATATGTTCTCTTTATTTTGTTTTTGCATACAACTATAAACTATGGTAAACCTGTACAACTTCAAATGCAATTTAATAGCTGATGTTAATATCATACTGTTTAACTTGTAGAAGTATGTTTAGTCGCCGTATATGCTTATCATCGAGGCTTCATTGTTTAATTCAAATTATTTCAGCCAGATATTCATTACAGAATAGAAAAGGGTTAATATTGAAATACTTATATATATACAAACTACTTGATACATCTCTTTGCTTGAATTAAAATATATCGTTATGACTGTGCATCCTGATTACTGGTGACCTTAAGTGACTTTCGACTTTCAGCTGAGATGCAAAAGTTGTATCGTTATTCCATGAGCCTCAGAGTAACTCGGATTTACACGAAACATGTGAACGTTTTGGCAAGTAAGGAAATTACGCATAATCTTACTGTAACATAAGGACCCTATTAATTGTCTATACTCTTACAATATATCACAGGAAATAGTTAAAAGCAGCCAGCTTCGAAAATGCAACAAATAATATACTTAAAGCAAAGTGCAAATGAAGTAGAAAGAACTTAGTGTTTTGAATAATATTTAAAACAAATATCTGAATTTAATACACAAGTCCGAATAAATTATAGTTCATAATAAGTTATAGAATTAACTCTTAAGATGCTTGGGTACCTCTGGCGTCCAATATTCCGCTGATACACAAACACTCTTTTGTTGACACACAACGATATTATCCAGGTTTTAATTAGTCAATAGGTGTGCGTGTGTACGGGTTAAAAAGAGAGAGAGAGAGAGAGAGAGAGAGAGAGAGAGAGAGAGAGAGAGAGAGAGAGAGAGAGAGAGAGAGAGAGAGAGAGAGAGAGAGAGAGAGAGTTAGATAGATGACTGTATGAATGTTGTTACACTGTTATGGGATTGTAGCTATGAAATTAGCATATTGAAAATTAAATAGGCATGCACAGCAAATGTTGTATTATATACACAGTAATTTTTAATTCTATCATGCACTTAAAGAAAAGTATTTAACTTTAAATGATTTTTGGAAGACAATTCAATGTTTGAGAAGATTTGTCGAAATATAGTTTTGTTAAAGAGTTGCTTAGTATGTACCTACTTATGTTTCTTTGGAGTTAATGACACAACATTCTATATCATAATGAGCAAACATGGTGAATGCATTTCAATGCCGATTTACCGAGTGGTATAGGCGTATATGAATAGCCGACGGCATGGTCAAACCGACAATTAATTCAACTTAACCTTAAATCACAACAGTTTTGTAAACATTGATATAATGCAGTTTAATGCAAATAAAAAATAACATTCATCACCGTGATCTCTTCAACTCAGTAAGCAGCATCGATTGAGTAGAAATATAAAAGGTATAAATAACGAATCATTAGGCACAAATCAAAAAAGTAAAAAAAGAAACAGTCATACAGTCCTTCAATTAGTTGAACCTAATTGTGATTTTCTGCAGCAGCAGAGGGAACGAACCCTACAACTTTTTCCGACAAAATTGATTGAGCCTTCAAAACGAAAAATAGAGCCTTCCTGCGAATCTCATATTTTAACCACAAAAAAAATAAGTCTCCATTTAGCAAACGGAGACTTAACAATTTTTCAATCATCCGGGTCGCAACGATGTTGTCATCGCCCCCTCTTCTGATACAGGTTAACAAAAATCATAAATGATTTTTCACGAGGGTTTTTACGATTTCAACCAAATATTTGATCAAGTCCGATAAGATATCTTGTCCGAGGACGAAAATCAGTTATGATTTCACAAACAGACTAATCGCTAACACCTTGTCTTGTAGATCAATCAAATTATTTGATTGGTCAGTGAGTCGGAAATTATTTCTCGTCAGATAATTATTATGGCATCGCATATAGACAGGATTAATTGGGTTTTCAATAATTAGGAATCCTGGAGGAGCTGTTGGTGCAAACGAATAAAGAATATATCCTTGCTGAGCTTGATTTGATTGCTCTAGATTAATTTGATAGCTTCCTTCAATTGCATCACATACTAAATTGAGCGCAATCACCGCTGAAATATTTACATTGTGCGGGGCAATATGCCTACCGCCGCCATCTGGGTCATTATTATATTTGAGGATAATTGAATCTTGTACTTGTAATACCTTGATAACATTTCTAACAGATTATTTTAGTTCCTCAGCGTTATATCCGGTAAACTTGAAATTATGTAGATCGGCTTCTGTGATATTGTAACCGATTAGGAATCGTTGTTTACTGTCGCTGTTGTCATTAATTATTGTTTGAATAATTCGTTCGCTGATATATTCCATATCAGATACAAGCTGATTTAATATTTAAACGTGTTTTCGCTATTTTGTTTGCCGTAGTTGTTCTAGTTGTGTTTCATGTAATTGATTAATTTCATTAAAATAACCAGTGATGTCAGTTAGCGTAAATGAAATAGTAACAGTTGACTCATCTGTTCTTTTAATAATAAAATCCCATTGCAACGTGTTTTTGTTGGTAAATATGAATCTATCGGCGATTTTTACTTTTCTTATATCAGATAAATCATCTCGATATACGGGACTGATTTCATGATATGATTGTACGTCTGCGGTTAAGTCGGCGGTTCCGGGTGGTTTTTCAGGCCATCGTAACACTGTTCTTAACGAGCTGTTATAGATATCCATACTCAGGGGAGTTTATTTCGATCGACGACGAGAGCGTCGGTTCATGAACTTTAATAGCTATGCTTGATTCTTTTCCAGTGTTTGATTCTTTTCCGGTGATTGATTTTATTCTACGCTGAATTTCAGCATCGATTGGATCAATTTGGTACGACCCAGTTGGTAACGAAATAACGTTCCAGTCTGGGGTGCCATCGGGTTTATTCTTATACGAGAACACTAGTGCGTTATTGGGTTGCTGACCGCCAAATGCAACGGATCTGATTTTGGGCCAGCTATGATATACTCGTAATTTTGCCAGCGCGATCTCGCGCACTGGAATCGGAGAAGGGAACTTCACACTAAATTGTGGGTTTGTTGATGTTATTGATATCATGCTTGTTCGTATCTGAGTGGTATTTTCCGCGATTCGTTGAAGCAGTTCGAGTGACATTATTGTTAACGCTGTCTTCAATTTCCAATTTCAACATCGCTGAGTTATACAACTGGGTCATCGCGGAAAATTCAACATCGGATATGAACGAATTATCTATCGACAGCGAGATCAACTCGGATAATTTCGAGTACGCGTCAAATACCATCCGGTACCGAGCTGTATAATCGCTAAGTTTTTTCTGGGAACACGATGATAACTTTTTAGTTATCGCGGTGGCGACTGCGGCGATTGTTGTTGCCGCGGAGATAGCGATTGGAACTGCAATCGGAGCCATCATGGTCACCGTCGACAAAAAAAAACCCGGCGCTGGCCATCACACCGGACACCGAGTACACGGTGATGTCGATGATTCTTACGCTGCGTCGATATTTTTTTATTTTTTCACGATAGAACTCAGAAAGTGATTTCAAGTTCGTGGAAAATTCTTTCACGGTATCATATCGATATCGATGCGATTGTGATACCTCTGGGACTATTATCGGTTCAATTGATTTCATCGATATCATTACTATTTTAAACTCGCTAGTGTTTTCAATTATTCGATTGTGTACCTGGATTTATGATCGGTGGGGGGAATACCGGATACAAATTCTAGCGTCCAGGGTAGCGACTCCCTAACCACTAATTCGTCGGATGTAGTTATATCTATCCTAATAGGCCATCTTATTTTGTTGGGTTGTGATGGTATCATATCGTTTATATATGTTACTGTGTTAACACCTGTTATATATTGTGCCGGGCCGACTTCCAAATCAAATTTATGGCGATGTATTACTGTAAATCGATAACAACCCGGTATGCTACCATATTTGCTGTGAAAATATAAACTATTTTCATTTCCTCGAATCCAATCAAAGGTCCCACTGGCAACTGTGTATACGATGTTATCAACGGTTTTTACGTAGTGTGGAATTTTTACCTTATCGACGACGTCGCTGGCGGTTTTTTGTTCGTTTTTGTTTCAGCGAGAATTATGCCTGCCACAAGTGGGGTTCCAAAGAACTTATTAACAATTTCGTTGGTGGGTTTTTGTTCGTCAATAGCTTTTTTAATTTCAGCGAGAGTGATGCCTGCCACAAGTGAGGTTCCAAAAACACAACAGATACGTCGTTGATGGGTTCTTGTACAGTTTTAAAGGTTGCTTTTAGGCTAAAAATATCATTGTAAATATCGAGATGATTTGCCTTGATTCCGGCAAGACTTATTATCCTCCCCTCCTCCTTGTTTAAAAAGAACAAAAATAGAAGGCTTCTGATTTTAAGCTGTTCTTGGTCTTTAATATAGTGGTCGATGTCAGAAAATTTCGTCGTGATATCTTGGGGATTACTACCCTCAAAGAACTTATTAACAATTTTGTACCTTTTCAAAATTTTCTATTAGTTTAGAAATATCCGTGTAAATATCGAGATAATTTGCCTTGATTTTGGCGGCCGTCATTATCCTCCCCTTCGCCGTGTTAAAAAAGAATAAATTCAGAAGATCTTTGATTTCAGCGAGAGTCATGCCAGCCACAAGCGGGGTTCCAAAGAATTTATGTACGATATTGTTGAGAAAAGTATTATAACCTGGTATATAATCATCCAGATCACGGCCGTGGGCGGCAATCGCGTCGGTGATCGTAGACACAAGTGCGCCTGGTTTAAGTTGTCCGTCGCTGGAATACAGCGCAATAGAGTTTCAGCGGCGTCGCACTGCCGTATCAAAATGTCATCAGCGAATATATTACTGCTTTTCAATTTACCCAGGCGATCTTGAAATACAACTATTTCTTTCGGGTCAACACTTGCTAAATTTAACGTCTCAGCGATTTCATCTTCAGTTATTTTTTTTACATCCTCGATAGAACCCGCAGATGTTTTCGCGGTGGGTTTCGACATTGACAGAGATCGTCCCCAAATATCAATCATTATTGTTAGCGCAACTTGTGTTTCAATTTATTGGTTCTCTAAAATTACCTTGTAATTTTCCACTCGTGTATTCATTTACAACCAGATGAGGTGGTTTCCTCGGAAATCTAGATATCTCCGCGAGGACACTTCACGGCCGCCTATCGGTGGATCATTTAATTGTTGTGTTGGCAGCGTGGAATAAGAAATCGGAATTGAGTGATTTGATATATACCGCATAAACTCGCTCGGTGGGGCTAGCCCATATGAATCAAAATAGACAATCCCACGTGCATCAATCGCGTATGCAACCCAGTGAGTTCCCGATCCGTTACTGTTATCAAGATTGATAATACCGGTTTCAACGCGTTTAGGTTTTCTCGGTAATTGATCTCTCATAAAAACCCCTCTGAAGTTTTTATCGCTAGTTTTTTAGCAGCATCAATTAAATCAAAATTGGATATGGGAAGAAATGGACTTTCAACTAATAAACCGTTCCTGGTATTCTCAGACCCTTTCCGCTGTACCATGAATACGGGGTTCCTGGTAGTCTTAGACCCTTTCCCTTTTTTATATCCTTTCCCGGTTGCCTTTTTCAACGCCATTCCTGCCGCGGTACCAACGGCATCCAACGCCGCAGCCTTCGCCACCGCTGGGGCAGCCGCTGCAATCAATGCTGATATTACGGCTAACAATGGAAATATACCACCTGATTTTATCATGTTGGTGACTGCAGCCTTCGAAAATACAATTTGAATCCCCCGATTATTTTTCATTGCATCATTTAAATGTTTTATTTGACGATCCGTCAATGATATTTTATGTGTACCGCCGGACATCTGCGCTGGTTTTAACGTTATTGTTGTTCCACATTCTTTAGCGGATTTTGATCGTAATTTCTTGACCTCACCATCAGTCAGATTGACACTAACAACACTATATGGCATTTTATTGTAAAACACATTTATGCTTTCAATTGATCTAATTGTGAATCGTTTACATATTTTCCACTGGTGGATCAACGATTCTCATTCGTCCACCAATACCTTCAAGTAGCATTGATTTGTCGCTGAGAATGACAGCAACCGCTCTATTATTAACACGACCAGGGGCTATAAGAGCTCGAAAATGTATGTCAACAACGAATTGTCTCATTAAATCAAGATGTTCCAGCGAAAAGTAATAAATTGGATACAAGTTCTTAAAATCAAGTTGCGATATTTGTAAACCAGTATCAACATTTTGATCACGACCCTTATATGACAGCATCCGATGATACACACGTGCTATATGGATGCTTTCGTAATCAAGCTGTATATCCTCGGTTGGTTACTGTTGTCCGTTTATTCTCAGCGAAACTTCACTTACCCCTAATCGATCAAATATTATATAACTGTGTTCTTGGGAGCCTAATCGATTCCGATTCTGCAGCGCTATAAATATATGACGTGGAGCTGAAACGCCTTGTTTTGATGCCAGGTGCCATGGAAATGTACCATTAACATCATCCTCTTTGGCATCAGTTGTTGTTGTTAGCCAACGTATCAATGATTCGCCACCTGTGTCCATAAATGAGAGTAGCTGCTCTTCTGTGGCGATTGATTGGGTCATTACTGGCATCCACAATGCTAATTTAGTTAAAACAACTTTACCATCAGCGGTACCAGTACGCCAAATTGCATCGTTGTCATTGCCTTTTCGCACTAACGCAATTGTGTGTTCGGCTCCATAGATGACTTTTCTGACATTTCTGCAGAATCCAAATATGTGATGGAGTGGAATCGCACATGAAAAATATCGTTGTTGTCCTTGCGACGTTGCTACTCGTGTTGCAAATCCTAAATTGAAATTATCATTAACGTCTCCGAGAATATCGAACTCAGCTCCGGGTCTAGCTCGACGTTCTGGATTAGCTGCTTCTTGTTGATCGGCTTCTGCATTATCTCTTGCTGTTAACATTTTAATATATTGAGTGTGGTCAGCGTTATCGATAATATCTTTTGCAAACATCATAGATGGACCAGCCGACCTTGTATAATCATCGGAGTATCTTGCTAGCCCGATTATTGTTGTTGCAACATCAACTTCACGGTCTATTGATTCAATTTCTTTTCCATCAATGAGATATCTCGCGGATTCAAATAACGCCTTTATGCCATTATTAACAAAACCAACTCGGACGTTTTGGTTAACTGCATATTGGGTATCAGCTGCAACATTTGTTACGAGTTTTCCCTCGATTTCAATAAATGCTTCACATGGCGAAAAGTATTTACTGGTGTCTTGAACTTGAAGTTCAATTCGCGATCGTAGGTCGGGTTGTATTGCATGATAGGAATAGTATTGATAATCGCGGACGGAATCATCTTTGCGCACTGAGGCATCCATATCGAACGCGGTATCAGCTGTTCGTTTAAACATTTTATTAACATACTAGTGTTTTCAATTGTGAAACTCTTTGTAATCATCGTCGTTTTTGTTTTCGTTTCAAACCACTTCCTGCTATCGCATTCATGATAGCGCTATATGTTACCGGCGAAGCCGTCAATGGCGACGGAGTCACCGAAGCAGCTAACGACGCTAGTTTTTCTTCCACTGCGCTATTTATTGCTTTGCTGATTTTTGCAGGCATCACTGTCGTAGACGGCAGCACTGTTGGTTTCACCACCGACTTCGTCGCTGTTGGTTTCTTTCGCACCAATGATGTTATTTTATCTTTCGCGGCAGAAAATGCCTTTCCGGCAAGATTCCCAACAGCGCTGATTCCCTTATCACGAATAATATCAATGGCTTTCATTGATAATTGTTTAGCTAACGGCGCCACTTTTGGGGATATTCTTGTAAATAACCCCGCTATGGTACTGCCGAGACTATCTCCGTACCACGCGCGGTAAACAGGCAATCGTGAGTTCACCACGTAGACGCTTACGGGTTTATCATGATTGTAGTGTATAATTATCTTGTTTTAAAACTATTAGTTTTTCAGTTAGTGAATTTCGTAGCCGCCATTGAAAACTCTTTGAGTAATCGCTTGCGATCAATGGCTAAAATCGATAGGATTTTCATCATAACCATGGGCGTCTCTGTGATTTTCAGCTAATTCAGCAATAAGTTCTCGATATACATCAATGCCCATGATACCGCCGGCAAATAATCGTCTACAGATATCAGCTGCTTCATTAATTATTTCAGTGGAGTTGTTTCCGGCTCGTTGTCCCCCGATATGTACTTCCAGCCGTGATATATCCGAGAGAATATTACCAGGGCATGTCACGCTGAAGTCAACGGCGTTGGTGAAACCAACACCGCTGCGTCGTACATATCCTTTTCCGCTTGTTTTCTTAGAACCGGCTTCTGCACTTATGTCTATTTCCTCCGGGATTGGATCATCCGTATAACGTGGTGGTTGTGGACCGCCTTTAACCGCAGCTAGAAAGTTATTATAACCAGGGTGCCGTGACGCTAAGATTTTATCCCCGCCGTGTCTCGCTAAATATATTTTTGATGCCCAGGCGTCTTTGCTTCTTATAAAATTTTTAAACTCGTCGTTTAATAAATTCTCTCTTTACCCTTTGGAAAATTTTCTCTAGCAAAATTAGCTAATTCGAAATACGTAACTAGTTCTACAAATCTATTTAATGTTTCGGCTGTAAATATACTTTCAGGCGAATAGTCTCTTCCTGCTTCTGCACTTTGTTGTTCTTCTTCGCGTTCTTCAATTTCGCCCGGTCGATATTCTAGTTGAGTTTTTATATCACTGGATAGCTGTTGTATCCCTGCGCGTGATTGTTCGGTCTCTGCTGCTATCTTTTCAAGCTTATCAAGCAGCGGCGACTTCGATGCTCGTTCTCGTTCAGGAATATCTCCGTATATCGCTGCTTCAGTTAACTTTTTCACATCTTTGGTCGCCTTTGTTATCGGAGTAAACAGTTGTTCACTTGACACAGAAAAGTCAGTCTGCGCTTGTTGTCGTTGTTGAAGTTTCTCGCGAAGTCTGTCTCGAACCGGTATAAACTTTTTAATTGCTGCTAGCCGTTCTCGAGCTAATCTATTTGTAAGCGATTCACCTACCATATATTGTTTGTGAATTGAGTTTTCAAATTTGAACCCGGAGGGTTTTCCATGACTGCGTTTTCACCCGGAGGGTACTTCCATGTGAAGACGTTATCACAATTAAAAGCTGAGTTATCAAATAATGTACTATCAAGCTAACGTATCCATCTCCATCCAAGGTTAAACTGTACGACGCTATCCGCGAATGTTTCAGAAATAACATCGCTGGGGGTTTCAAAATTGTAATATCTGAGAACGGCGACGAACGATTTTTTTTAACGACGCGGCAACAACAACAACTACGTGAAAATGGAGGCGTCGCGGTTATTACTTGCTACCACAACCAGATCCTCCAGTACGCACATAACTGCATGAGCAAGCCCAAACTGCTGAGTATTCTTTCAGGAGAAAATCATATGTAACAAGTGTAACAAGTGTTACAAAAAACTCTAAAAAAAATTACTGAAAGTCCATTTTTTATAGTAACGCCCACGTGGTTAGAATACGGGTTTTTCCTCGTTTAATATTTTTCTAAGATCACGAACCTTATAACTAATTTCAGTTCGTTTTTGATACTCTTGGCCGAGCTTTTGACGTATTGCTTCAACGGTGCTAAATAGCGTTATGAATGCATTAATATCGTTACCGTACAAGTAAGCATTGATGGACTTTTGAATTCTTTTCACGAGCCTGTACATCTTAGGTAAAACGTAACGACCCTTACTAGACTGATACTCAATGTCTTCATATTCCGAGGTAATCCTGTCGCAGTCGAGATCTTCAGATAATACTATCTCTCGATTCTGCAAATTTGCAATTTCAGCGATTATGGCATTTACATCTTTAATATACATATTTTTATAGTATACTGTATCTCTAATTTTAAAAAAAAATGCAAAATAAATGGCATAAATTATGAGCGGTTATTCATTCATGAGTCCCTTATTCAGGCCTTTGTGACTTTGTTAGGGTCTTTCTTTGGGCAGGCAATCCATTCTGGATGACCTATTTGATTGTATTTCATTTTTGGCTTTGTGACCCTAACACCATTCCTATTAGCTGGTAGCTCATTCTGTGCTACCCTCTGGGGTTCCTCATGTGAATGTAGAGCTTTTTGTATCAGTTTATACCATTTATTTTACACCCACTTACTTTGACAAACACATAATCTCCGGCGAGGGGTTTAACTCAGCAAACACTGAATTAGATCTCTCAGAAGGTATATGTTTGAATGGGTGTTCTTGTGACGTGGGCGTGGTCAAATCAAACCAACATTGCAACCCATGAAATCAAATTCATGGTTGCATGAATTGGAAAAAACTCCAACCCACGCTACCGAGAATGTGATAGCATGAGTTGCAATGTTGGTTTGATTGAGGGGGTTCGCCCTTCTCCCCCCTCAAGAATAGAAAAAACATCTTTCGTTTCACCATCAAATAATGTATTTGCTATGGGGACCAAACACGTAGTTGATAGGCCTATGTTTACAAGACAAACACGCTACCATTTAGACAACGGAACTGTCATACAGAATAGAGATTTTTTTAATATACACATATCTTCTGATTATACTTAACAATAAGAGTTTTTTAAAATAGGCAATTTTACTGTATCCACAGAAATTTCATAGTATTAGGAAATAAAATACTAAATACACAACAAAAAATAATATAACTGTTGTTTAAAATATCATGTCAATAGTATTCTGTTTTTTTTTCAGTCACATGCCTGCGTCAGTGTACCGATCAACATTAAACAGAAGTACGTTTGTACTGAAAGTTACGCATGCCTGCGTCAGTGTACCGATCAATAGAGAGGAAGGGAACAATATAACCTAACATGTATACTTAACAATAAGAGAGTTTTCACTGTATTTAAATGTAATATATAAAAATGCATACAGGAAAAAGGAAAATAAAATACTTTTACACACAGAAAAATACAACTCGCACGATGCAGACAGTGATTTTAACCACGCCCACTTACTTCAATGAATGGGAAATCCAAGAGGGGGTTTTCGCAATTGAAAGCACTAGTGTTTCATGCTCGTTCCGGCTGAGCGAACATAGGTAACGCGTTGGATTATAAAGAACGTTGTACTGAAAGTGTAATAGCTGAACGTAGATGGTCTAAGGATTTATCAAAAAAATACATACAACTGTTTAAATGATGCAGTTTAAGCCAAGCGACAATAAAAAGTGTTAAAAGTTTTATTTATTTAACTCTACCGAAACTCACAATCAAGTGTACTCCATTATAGTCACGTGGGCGCGCACACAATTATACCTCTCTCTCTACCTGTGATAATAGCAGACGACAAATACCTTGACGGTCATAATAAAAGGGAACTTAGTGAGTAGAGTGTTATGAGTGGTTCGCGGACTTATCCATAAAGGATTTATCTCCCTTGATATATGAAACTTTTATCCTGTGTGTGTCTTGCCTTGACAGAGCTGATTTCTGTATTCCTTCTGCAACAAATCGTATTGAAGACCTACAAATATCGAAATATCTACTGGCTTCATTTATTTATTAAAAGATTCTCTCTTCATTATTTTCTAAATCAAACGATTTGACCCCCCTAGGGCGTTTTGAGTGCTTACCAGCGTTGCTTTTTAAAAGGTTATCGCGCTGCGAGATGGCTTGTGAATTTGAAGAATGGTTATCAATCTTAGCTCCATTTTTATGATCGATAACAAAACCATATTTGATTGGTCCATGAAATACTTCATAGATTATTCTGTGATTAAGATATCTTCTTCCCGGCTGTAAACATCAAGTATACCATATTATTTACCCGTCCAACCGGTTTCTTTAGTCTGGGATTTCTAACAAAACCATCACGGGATGCTTCATAATTAACAAGCACTGGATGGTGTCTGAAGTCTTGGCTCATTTATATAATAATACTACTTATCTAATTTATATCTGCTTTAATTATAAACCTCTTGATATAATCTTGAGGAGTTTTTTATGATTTTGTCGCTGACGGAGTCATCGGTAGGATCAATGACTGCATTTTTTATTCGCTTGTCATAGTAGCGTTTTAGTTCCCTGTAACGTTTGCCGCCACAATTGAGACATATTTGTGATTTCCCACGAACGCCAACATGGCAAACCAGACAAGGGGTAGGGCCAAAAGAACCTTTTTTCACGATTTGTAAATGATACCCACAGAATTCTTCTCTACATGATTTATTACACGGGGTCGCTGATCCAATCATAAGCCACTTGCAGTGATTCATTATACTATATTTTTCTATTTAAATACTTGTTTCAATTATAACATGTAGGAGTTCGAGAGATTATCAGCAATTAAGCCTTTCAAAAATGTTAAATTCAATCTCGATAGAACCCTCAAAGATGTGCCAAAACGGGCAATAACGGATAGAGCCCTGATAAAAAAAATACGCAATTGTATCAATGAAATCAAGCACGACGGTGCATATTATAGCTGGTCAACATTTCGAATTGATGGCGTTGTTGATGCCACCATGAACGACAGTAACGCGGCCATGATGATATCACAACTTGGCAACAAAAAGTATTTATTAGAGTGAAATTTATTATCAGTGTAGAATCAGGCGGTTGGATTATACGAGACAAATTTGAACCGATTGCCAAAGACAAGAAAACAGTCGTTGTTAGCCGTGATTCTAAGCCGGGTCTGTTAACTTGAATTGACAAACCATACTATGAACGAGCATATCCTGAAACAGCAATTGTGTATGGGATATATCCGTTAAATGAAAAACCCGATATAGGAAAACTAGCGCCGATGAAACAGTCGTTGCCGGCGGCTTTGTCGCTGAATTGTGTAGTAGTACGAGTAACAGAACATTTCAGAAATGCTTCCCGAGGGAACAAACTTACCGATCTACGGCGTAGCAAAATAGCTCAATGGAGTTTAACAGTCAAAGAGCGCGGAGCAACTATTAGCGATATAGCAAAATTAGAAACGTCGCTGAGATTTCCAATAACCATTATGACGATAACCGGAGCAGTTTTATACGAACCGAAAATATAGCAAAAATGAAGCGCCAATTAAAACTTTTGATCATAACGAACACGCATGGACGTCTGTGGTCACAATATTTCCACGAAACAGAACAATAAAGTATATACCTGACGAATTCTTGGGAGAAGATTTCTCCAGGGATGGTTTTCTCGTTGAAGAGAAACTATTCGATGCTATTGCGTATTTGAGTAAAAACGACCCCGTGTCGGTGTGGTTACTTCGCAGCACTGAAAACGACACGGGTACGTTTGATTAGTTTGTAAGACCAAACGGGGAATTATACCGCACTGAAGCATTTCACAATAAAATGAAAAAATGAGCTAGTGGGATTTTAACGGCGTGTGGCGGAGTCACCAATGGCAAAGCCACCAGTGATGAAATTATCAACGACGAACAATTATTGACAAACTGTTTTACAATCCCGTCGGTTGCAGCTCATTTTGCGAGAATCAGAAACCAACACGCGTAGAATTCTTGCCAGACATTGAGGCTAGTTGTTTAGAATTTAATCATGGCGGTTTATGGAATAACAAATACGACAGTGATAATATCATTTCAGTTGTAATGGTTGCTTGTTATCCAGCGAGTTTTCTTGGTTATGGAGAGTGTACTGAGTATTTTAAACGATTTGAACATCCCGTACATGAAATGACTTGTTGCAATTAATGGGCCGCTGCCTGATTTTGATTTAACTGGATTCGCTCATGTAGTATCATTTGAGTTCGCAGCAGGACTTCATCGCGCTTGTTTTGCTGACGGTCAGCGAAGCAATTATATCATATCGGAAACAATCCAATGTCTGGTTACCAACACCGGAACGTCTTGATAGTATAATTGATGAATCCAGAAAACATATTGATGCCGACGAAGAATATATCATTGAGTGGTCCAAACGGGTATTTAATCAACGAAACATCAAAGCGAAAGATCTCGACAGAAGAATAATCGGACAATTTACTCAGGGACGAAAAAAATGCGACTATAAACGATACTGTTCACGGCTGATTATGGATAACACCGAATACGACTTCGTAATCGCGGATGCAGTATCTAAAAACATATATGTGGATCGTAAAGATGCTTTTTTGTCCGATGGAACAAAACTGGGTACAGTCGTTACTTACAGCGACGGCTACAGATCCCCGTATACACATTTGAGGTCGTCGATGCTGGGTTATGCTTGTATTAATTTATTTTCAATGATAAATAGATTTCCTGACACTGCGGTTAGAGTTGCCGTTGATTCATTTTACATTAACAGCAAGTACAGTTGCGCAGGTGCTGAATTCACTAATTCGGATGAAAGTTGGGGATCATGGAGAATTAAAAAGGAAACACTGCGTGATTATTCTGAATCAGCAGACGTTGAAATTAAACGTAATTGCTTACGCGGTGATAATTTATCAGAACGTTCTAATGCACCACTGATATCCGATGCAATTTGTAGATATAAAACAGTTTATTTAAACGGCTGTGGCGGGTCAGTAAAAACGACTCGGGCGATTGAATTATATCGTGGGGAAAATATGATTGTGCTGACACCGACCCATAGACTAGCGCGAGAGATAAAACAACGAAACGTTGAAGCTTGCACTTATCACAGTTTTTTTCGATACAACGGCGACAAATGGACCCCTGAACGAATGGGTGAAAAATTCATCCCCGCGGTTATTATTTGGGATGAGATATGTACTGTTTCGTTAGATGTATTACAAATGTTTCTTGATTGGTTGCTGCAAAAGAATACAGCGGTAATAATGTGTGGAGATCATGACCAACCACCACCATTTGTCGGCGCGGGTCCACATTATTGGTTAAAAGGGTTTGTTGACTATTATGAAGAAATCGATACCGACTATAGGGCACTTGATGAACAATTACGCGAGGTCAAGAAATTAATTAGATTACAACCGGATAAAATCCAATGTGAAATAATCAGAG
The DNA here is from genome assembly GCA_029339505.1 of Unio delphinus. Taxonomy (NCBI): domain Eukaryota; kingdom Metazoa; phylum Mollusca; class Bivalvia; order Unionida; family Unionidae; genus Unio; species Unio delphinus. Next base: position 22,266,908 of record JAQISU010000108.1, read on the forward strand.
AAATAATTCCTGAAACTCCCATGGAGGAATTTTGGGAAGCATGGAGACCAAACGATTTTGTAGTGGCAAGTAGAAAGATAGTCAGAGACACACTTCAGAAAAGTTGTTTAAGCTTCACAAAGAAAAATTCCCAACGCGCCCAGTGCCGCTGTGTTATAGACCCTATGATACACGGCGACAGAATATTGAAGATGAAATTCCAGGACGTGTGACTACGTCAGGACCCGAAAGACAAACACTAGTGTTAAATGATATTGTGTTGGTTGATATCAGTGTTGTCGAAAATGCATTGCGTGCTGATAAATCGCCATGAACGCTAGGTTACGTAACGACGATACATTCCTCGCAGGGATTAACCATTACGGATACAACTGTTTGGATAGTCGATAATCGCATTGAGTGGTCAAATTTAGTCTATCTCGCAGTGTCTAGAGTACGGCGAATAAATCAACTTCGAAGAATTGTTTTCGATGATGACACCACAATGGATGATATTGATGTTAGCATCATTAATAAAAAAACTCTCCGGTTACAAACAACAATACAAAAAAAAAACAACGAGAATTTGACATTGATGCTGAATTAATAATCACTTTGAAGCAACAACAGAATAATCACTGCGCGAGTTGCAATTGTATAATGCGTTGGCAGTATTCGGATAAAGATCATCGCCAATTTACAGTAGACAGAAAAAATAACAGTCTCGGTCATGTCAGAAACAATGTGATGTTGACTTGTCTTGAGTGTAATAGACGCAACGGCGCTAGTTAAGAGCATACGGTTGCAATTAAGTATCGTCAGGAATCACTTGTAATTGTTCGCGTGTAAAACCCCGCTGAGGGGCAGTTGAATCCAATTTATAGATTGGAGGTCTACCAGTTGATCGTGTTATAGTAGATATGCTATGAGTAGTGACACTCCAAATAGGATCAGTAGCCCTTTTTTTACCACCTTCGAGTTCTCCTGGCTCATATAAATATCTCACGGTGACATTGCTGAGAATTGGCGGAGAAACGCTATCCAGCTGTGGTTGTGGTATATACTTTTTTATTGCGTTGTTAGGTTTCATATTTATTGCTCTGGTAATCTCGTTATTTAGCGCTGCAACTACCCCTGGTAACCTTTTAACCCATTCACGGGATCGCTTTTCTTGGATGAATACTTTTGCGCATTGATATCCAAATAACCGCTCAGCAAGTGTCCGATTAAATCGTTATACAATTGCCTGATCGCGATGTAGTGCAGTATGCCCCCGTCTGATGGTGACATTGTGATGTTTCATTGTAGATGCAACCACACCCTGAAATTCCTTGCCAGGATCAACTTGTAACAAATTTGGCCAGCGTAGAGGGCCTCGTCGATAAATCCTTTCAAATGCAGAAGCAACTTCAGGTGATGATTTTGTTTTTAGCGGTTCTCCTTGTTTGTATCGACTCGCAACATCAACTACGGTTAGCGCGTATTTGTAACCGTTTTCATGTGGTAAAAACAATAAATCAGCTTGATGCACTTCATTGGGTCCGGTAACATCAAAATGCGAGAAATTGATTTGTTTAGGACGCGGTAGATAAATTTGCCATATAGCCTGTTTGGATAACCAATTAGCCGCAGTGGCCTTTTTCACTTTTGCGGCGTTGGCGAGTTTACTGATTGCAGCGCTACCCCTCCAGTATCCCCTCGGAGAATAATAAATAGATTCCATATTATTAATTACCAGCACCCATCATCAATTTGCCTTTCATCGCCGATTTTACTAATCACGAAGCCAATTTTTCTTTGAAAGATTTATCAGGAATAGCATTTAACGCATGAATTAAATTCACATCCACGAGATGCCTGTGTTGCAAATTGCTGCTTTTATAAGCAACATCATGAGCATGACACGCCTTATCAATGGCGTTTATTGGTTTTTCACCACGTCGACGTTGATTTTGATCATCAAGTCTGATATCTAATCGTGTTCCGGGGCCACAGTAGCTATATCCTGGAAGGTGCTTTTCTCCTGGATACTTTGCCCACGGCGTTCCAGGGAGTTTTACTAACTTGGCTGCGATATCACCTCCTCGTTTGTTTTAAAAAGATCTTTGGATTTCATAGAAACAAATCTATATTTTTTATACCACATGTTGCACATCTACCAGTAAGTGCAGATATGTTATTGCTAGTTATAATCGTCGTCATTTGTGCTAGTACGCGTTTTACACTTCACACAATATAGATCCATAATTTATGTATAGAGATATGAATATAATTGATTTTTCAGCGACTAAAACAAGAGAACCAGTTAAGCATCATGCAGCGTTACCAAACTCTATCCGCGCAATTATAATCCAGCCATCTGGATCCGGCAAGACGCTCAATTTAATAATGAGATGGATGAAGTGGGATAAGTTGTATTTAATTCCCCTAGCGTAGATGATCAACGATGCTATGAAGTGTTAAAGGATTTTAACGAGAATGCATCAGAAATTAAAGGTGAGAACGTCATTGATTTTATAACTGATATTGACGAGGCACCATCCGTGGATGACCTTGATGGGAGCATTAACAATTTAGTCGTATACGACGATGTGATGTTAGACAATCAAAAAAATCCAGCTAGAATATTTTCCCGAGGCAGGCATAAAATCACCGACGTGATATATGTAACTCAACGCTACACTCAGTTTCCAAAAGTGATCAGAGACAACTGTAATAATCTTGCTGTATTCAACGGCATTGATACTCATACGCTACGAAATATTTGGCAGACATGGTGCTCTGATATGGACTTCAATCAATTTAAAAATTTCTTTAGTCATGCTCAGTCGACCTCAAACGGATTTATAACAATAAATTTACATGATCCTCGAACACGATATTGTATCGGACTTGATCAAATATTTGGTTGAAATCTTAAAAACCCTTAGTGAAAAATCATTTATGATTTTTGTTAACCTGTAGCAGCAGAGGGGGCGATGACAACATCGTTGCGACCCGGATGATTTAAAGATCGTTAAGTCTCCGTTTGCTAAATGGAGACTTATTTTTCTTGGGTTAAAATATGAGATTCGCAGGAAGGCTCTATTTTTCGTTTTGAAGGCTCAATCAATTTTGTCGGAAAAAGTTGTAGGGTTCTCACCCTCTGCTGCTACTGCCTATAATAAACATGTATTAGGCACGACCTCACTCATATTCAAAGTGTATGTCGTCTATATTTGATTAGTGCACAAGACACAACTTTAATTCACGATATCCTCAGTATCAGAAACAATAAACGTACTGTGTAGAGGCAAATTATCCTTATATACATTTCGGTGTGTGTTGATCTGTATACTATCATTAATAGGTGATTACGGTGCATGTCAGTAATTGTAAATAATAAATCTAGATTTGTGTTCAGATATCATTTTCCAAATAATTACAAATCACGTTAAAGTAGAAAGGACACTTTTGAACGAGTGGTCTAAAGCTCTGTCTGTTACGGATCACTGCCATCTCAGCTCTGTCTGCGTGGGTTCCAGTCTCGGATTCGGCCAATTTGGGTATACGAGAAAGCTTGCCAGTAGCTTCTCGTGGGTCGGTGGTTCTTTCTGGGTTTCCGGGTTCTTCCTTCACCATTAATACTGAGGCAGCTGTTAGTACCATTTTGTTAGTCTTTGGTATGATCCAGTTGGGATCGAACATACCACCTCCCGCTTCCGCGGTGGAATCTCTAACCACTAGGCCACCGGAGCGGTACAAAAGTTATTATAAATTGATAAGTGGCGTAAACTATGACGTACTTCCGTTTGACTGAATTGCGTTTATGAGACAAATGTACCCACGAACGAAAGATTTTTTTATAATAGTGTTTAATTTGAAGAGCAGCGGTTAATCTTTTGAAATGGGTAATCGATCAAAATAATATAGACGAATTGCACTTATATGTCTAAATATATTCTGCAGTAATAAATACCAACAGAAAAATATGTATTGTTAGGAAGACTGTTGTGAATGGACGAATAAGACCAAATCAGTGTCCCTGCAGCATGACGTGGTAGAATCTCGGGGAGGAAATGAAAATGAAACACATTAAATTTCCGTTATCACTGAGTAAGCTATTGTACGGGGCATTTATTAAATAAGGACGTTCAAAACAAAGCATTCACTGCGTAGCATGAGAAATTTTATCATATCAGTTATAGACAGGATAAGTTCAGAGTATCTAACGGAAACAATTTAACTGTGGAGCAGGAAGTGTATATTCTGGAGGTGGATTATAACGTTATACATAATACACAAGTTTTGTCTAGAGAAACATAACTGAAATTATATAATTTGTGTAATAATAATGATCCAGATATAATTATGTTGGAAGAACTTTTTCAAGGTTAAATCTAACTTACATAGCGTACCGTCATGAAAAGATCATACTTTTCCGGCTAGAAGACAGATCCCATAGTAACGCCAGCTGTCTACGTCCCTTCATATACTCCTGTAAGTGCTATATATATAGATAGATAGCTAGATATGTATATATATATATTGATATATATATATATGTATTTATATACAGAGAGAGAGAGAGAGAGAGAGAGATAACATAGTAATGAAAGACCCATTGCTCATCTAGATAAGAGTTATTTTATTTCTCATAAAGTATAAATCGAAGCGTTTTCAAATTTTTAATGACATATTTAATAAAACAAACTTTAAAATCTGAATCAGAGTACTGTGTACTCTACAACTTATGTATAAAATGGACACATTTTTGATATTGGACATTCATTGTGCTATTTAAAATTGAATTTTGATATACAGTTTTAATGTATTACTTATTATTCAATGACCCATGCATTTGTTCGACGTTAACACTCATGCGAAATAATATGCATTTAATCGTTCAATGGTCTCATAGCCTTCAGTAAGATCTTGATAAGTCACTTGTAACGTTAAATGGAACAATACATATATATATATATATATATATATATATATATATATATATATATATATATATATATATATATATATATATATATATATATATATATACATATATACATATATATATATATATATATATATATATATATATATATATATATATATATATATATATATATATATATATATATATTTGTGTAAATGGTCTCTAGTACTTACATAAGATGTAATGTAGATATACGTTTAATGTAACACCTGACATCGTATTTCTAGTAATATCTCCACTGTCGATGTCTCATGCTGTTTTAATTTTAGATGTTGTTTCTCATTTTATCCTCAAACAATCCGCTCCCCATTATACTGCATATAATGTACAATTATATTACAGTTGTATTTACTCAATGAATACAAAAACAAAAAGAAAAATTATGATTTCGAGGGCAATGCTTTATCAATGAAGACATAATAGGAATATTTTGTACAAGGAAAATAAAACGCGCGCGCGTACACACACACACACACACACACACACACACACACACACAAAACACTTCTCAAAGAATGTTCGATTGAGTGGGACTAGACGAGATGAAATGTATCCACGGAAGTTCATCATTGAACATCATTGTGTGACTTGTCACAGGTTCATCATAAGAGAGTGCGAGTGGGCAAATCAAAATTTAGAATCCGCATAGCTACTCATATATGTTATTAAATATTAATGACTTGGGTTGGGTAAGAAGTCTTTGTTATTGCTCTTCCTTAGATGAAAGACGTGTATAGCATGCACGAGAGAGAGAGAGAGAGAGAGAGAGAGAGAGAGAGAGAGAGAGAGAGAGAGAGAGAGAGAGAACTTTAATGCACATTTCTTGGCAGCATGGTTTGCGATTCACAGGTTAGAAAGACACGTTTCTCTTGTTAACGTTCATCAGGTAAAGACAAGCAGCATATGATTTGAATGTGCCGAAGTACACTTAGTAATCATATGAATGTTGTGTAGCATTCCTCAAACTGAACTAGAAGCGCGAAAAAATAATTACAAACTCTAAATAAATTTCTTATATAAATGTGCAAATGACAACATATACATTTGACTGATATACCAGTACGATAATAACACACTCGGGGTGGGGGTGGGGGTGACCACTAGTACAACACAAAAGAGTTATATTCCCGATATAATTCTCATGGGTATTTTGAGGAATCGGGCACACAAATAAAAGGGAAATTGACTGAGTCTTCAATTGTCCTTAATTATATCTTGATATTTATACATTTTGAATTGCTTTATGCACTTTGCCGTTGCGTGACTCTATAGGGGAGCGTATGAGCGGTCACAAACAGGTGACGACGACTTTGAAATAAGATCCTTGGTTGATTCCTTAATCGTCAGATCCTAAAAAAGAATGAGATGACATACATATAAAAGTTACATTGGTAATGAATTTATTTTTCAAGTTAAATTATTATTACTATTTTTTCCATGTAGAATATACACTTTTATCTTGCGATATGAATTTTATAACGATGGTTCATGCGTTTCATACGTTTTCTGAATTCACAACACATTATGCAAGTCTTACATTGTCAAAAAGATATTTTATTTTGATACTGTCGTAAAGATCCCACAATGGGAATTTGTCATAATATTAAGTATATATATAAAGAGAAGGTGTGTGTGTGGGTGTGTATGAGAGAGAGAGAGAGAGAGAGAGAGAGAGAGAGAGAGAGAGAGAGAGAGAGTGAGAGAGAGAGAGAGATGGAGAGAGAGAATATTTACACAGTTAACATCGATTACATTATTCCGTTATAAATAGTACTGTAACTTAAAATATAAGATAATAACAATTTTAATGTAGAATGTATTAGATGTCTAGAGCAATATGCTCCCATGCTTGTTTCTATGAAATCATCAATATGCATCTATATTAACGATATTCTATTGAAATCACCCAGTTCATTCAACTGTACATTGCGATTGGAATATCTTTATTTCTATCCATCAAGATGCAAATGAGAATTGTTTCAACCTTCATTCATTAACATCCTTAATGAGCTCAAAAACTATTGGACACTATAATCAACACATATAGTTGCATGTAAAACTTCACATGACTAACTTGGACGATGTCCTCTTGGTCATAGCTTATAGAGCGAGATACATTTTTATTTTCCCAATCTGCAGAAGTAGTTATAAGACAAAATGAAAAAACAATGTAGAATGTCTAGAGACGTTATAACCAAATACGTACCTTTTGAATAATTTCTCACTTAATATGTTTAGCTGTAATGGTAACTTATCTACCTTTAGAACAAATTATTTGCTAGAAATTGCATGTAGGGGGTGCAAATTTGAATGAACGTAATTAACGTGCGGAAAGAAAAGATGGACTCGCATCGAGATAGGATAATTGCTTAACAGAAGAATGCAAGAGTGGACGGCCAATCCATCAGCATCTATTAAAATTCTTTCGGTATAATTTGGCATGAGCACTAGTTTTAGAATGAGACAAACTGTTTAAGTGTTGTCATTTTCTAATCTATTATCACAAAATTGAATGAACCCAATACAGTAATACTCTTAGTAAACATTCGTAAAGTTACGTTTTGTTTTTTAAGAAGTTTAGACTTTGTTTAGTAATTACGTCTTTATAAATAATGGATGCGCGTAGTTTGTCAAGTTTGAAACGTTTCAAGCCAAGCATCATTTTGCAATATATATTTAAATTATGTGCATAAATATGTTTTTAAATGTAGGATAGTCTTCTTTATTTGATTTGTTTGATGGGTCTGCAACGTTGGATTGGTATCATTTGAACAAGAATAGGTCTAGGCAATGCAGTATAATTTTGGACGTTACCTTTAAATAGTATTGATAATGTTCATGGCAAATTAAGATTAAGGCGGTCGAGAACTTGATACAATAACATCTGGAAGTATGTACCGACCGTAAAAGAAACATAAATCGAAAGCTCAATATATTTCAATAACACACTCAAGCATTTTATTCTGTCATATATTTTTTAAAATCTGAACATAAATGCATGTTTTTGTGAGCCGATTAAAAAACTTGTATACCTAAATGAAAAGAAAGAGGTTGAAACATTGAATGGCAAATATCAATTAGAGTACTGTTAGAATTGTTTTCGTCTGTAATACATCTGGAGCGATTTCAAAGTCAATCACAATATATGAAGACGTTACCGCGATACGCGAACGATGTAGGCAAGATTATTTTAGAGTAGAATAACTATATTTTCCCCCTATATTGTTGTATTCTGTCTTTGTACCTGTTTACTCGAATTTGTTGCGTTAGATGCAACACTATCCTCTAACACTAAGGATCTTGCCGTAACATAGTCGTTGATAACTTCTTGGTTTCGTAGCTCAGCATTGAAACCCCTGCAACGAATTTCCATAGCTTTCTCTTTTCCTACTTTATCATATACATTTGAAAAAAAGACTTTTGGCAACGATTTTGTGTATACTTTGTCATACCAATATGACGAATCGGCAACTGAAACTAGCTTCTGGGGCTTCTTTGTAACAGTGGGATCCGGTGCTATCTTCTGTAAAATCATATAACTATGTTGAACCATTGCATCATGTCCCATATTACTTATAGCTGGATTTGCAATTAATGAATCCTAGGACAAGCGGAGATATGTTTCGTTTGAGCGATATTCATCGTGACGAAGAGCATACTCATACACATGTTCATATTCGTTAATAGTGTGTGATCCAGCGTTTTCACTCAGAGGTAAATTGCAAGTTGTACTGCATGTCCTTGCAGTTATGGTGTATGATCGTACACACTGTACTTTTCTTGGGTAGATCTTCCTCTCTTTCATTTTGACTTTTTCTGAGCAGTTAGTAGTTATGAGATCGGTTAGATTATCAACACTACTGTTCGTCGTCGCAATCATTGTACAGTTTTGAGCTCTAGAGGGCATATCGAAGTTTTGTGACCCATTACCATATCTGATGACTGAAAGAAAGGATAATGGATTATGAATCGTGATTTTTGGGTTTCGAAATGATTCAAGCTACAAATTTGTGCATGAACGATAAATAACATTACCAGATGAATACCCCTTTATGTTTTATGAAACATAAATTTTGCAGATTTAATGTAAACGTTCTATAGTGATTGATACTGTAAAGTATATTGTTCTTTATAGCACGATTATGAAGATTTGGTTTCAAAACTAAGCAGCCTTCAATTTTGTTTTCTTCGAATTAATTTCGTTGTTTTCATGTGTTTGTACAGATCTTGTCGTTATCAGCTATCTTCTGCTCTGTAAATACATTTGTGTTCCTTGGTTTATATGGTGGCTTCGTGTTTACGTTGTCGATCAAGGACACCCTAAGAATGCAGGCTTGAATACAGCTTCAACACGGTCAGTTCGACCTCAGTAGCGTTTTTGCTAATGTGGCTACTAATACAATTTCTTTGGCACGACGTCGTCTAACTTGTGTTGATGTGTCGTTGAATTGGTCAATAATATTCATTATTATCCATATTAGCTTGTAAAAATGCTAAACATACAAGTTGTATTACTTTATAAAGCTCAAACAGAATGAATATGATTGTTTATGTGTCATCAAATAGACTTACCAATAAGGAAATTGATGTAAATATTTCCTTTGCTTGCTAATCTTTGATAACATAACCTAACCAGGCGCCATATATAGTAGAGGTTAATATAACCAAGTTCTGCATTAAAGTATAATTGATGTTTTACTTTCAATATCTAAATCAATCTCAGTTTAGATTCATTTCTAACTGCTTGTTTAGGAACTATTACGTAGTGTAGGTATTAATTATCCATAAATTTCAAATCATTGTTTATATTTAAATATATTCAATGTATTTTCCGAAGCATCAGTGTATATACATACTAAATTAAAAGCAGGACATTTCTTCAAAGTAACACTATTATTAAGATTAATAACAAAACTAGAAATCTCAAAGAGTGATACATTAGTCCCAGTTAGTTTTGATAAGACCAAGAAAGCAAATAATTTTTTTTATTAATCACCTGCTTTTATCATTCACATTAGTTTGAACTCCATTTCAGGTCTTCGACGGACTTAAAATAAATACTTTATTAATAAATAGTTAGCATTGATTGAATACTTGATGCTACTTCTGTTTTGTCGCCGCTAACGTAATGCAGTGTTAGCCATGCCAGCTGCCACAAGAAGGACCACAACTACGATCACTTTTAAAAACGGCAGAAACCATTTTGAATTCAATGTAAGTTAATACATGTGTGCATGTAATACAGAGAAGCAAAACGTTTATTATTGAAGATATATAGGACGACATACCTAAATATTTACCTGCCAACTTATATTCGTATATATAGATACAAAGATAGATAGAAAGAAATACTGAAACCGATGATAAATAAATAAATAAATAAAAATATATATATATATATGTATATATATATATATATATATATATATATATATATATATATATATATATATATATATATATATATATATATATATATTACACATAAGTTCTAACTGTACAAAGCAGGTATAATGTTTAGAAGCTGTTTGATGTGATGATTTCATATACAGTTAATTCAAAAAGATGTACGAACTACAGTTGGTAAATACAGGATAGAACATAATATATAAAATTGTGAGGCAGTAGTACTATTCATTCCACCAACACAGACAAAATATATTCATCAGGGAACGCGCAGACACAGTAGGACATATATACATTAAAACGATATATACCATACAAAATAATAATAGTTTAACACTGTATATAACATGCCTTATATATATTTATTAAACAAAACAAATCAATATTTTCCTTAAATTACATATTTATGTCATTACTTACCGTATTGTACATTATCACCCAGAGGAAGACCTGATGTACGTGTTCCTTTTTCTTGCAGAGAAAAGAAAATAAATATAATAATACGGTAGCTTTCAGACGATCTCCTAAACAATCCTAACTTAGATCTAGAACGCATTTGATTGAAAGCAGAAAAGTGGTTAAATTGTAAACGTCTTCGATGTTCATTGTGCTAACTAGAGGATGTTGTATGTGCCTACAAACTATAGTTCAATTAATTTACCGACCAACAGTCGTCAACCAGGTGTCCGACCTTAAAGAAATTGAATTACTTTGGGGAGTGAATGATCAATCATTCCTCGGAAAGAATTAAGTTCAAACCAATAAACGCACACAACTACTCCGAGTGCATAAACGCATACAAAACTGTTAACGAAAGCTGAAATACTGGACACTAAATGCTTATAGCGGTACTAATTTACAGTGAATGGAAACATAAATAAATAAATGAAAACGAAATTTAAAATATATATATATATATATATATATATATATATATATATATATATATATATATATATATATATATATATAATTAGCTGTTTTTAGATGGTCAGTGGCAGATGCTCTATCTGTTCGGGAAATGGACGAACCCCCACATACACGAGTTTCCTGCTGCCTTGCAGGTTGGCTTTGGTTAGCCAAAGGCTAAGGGAGTAAACCCTAAAAGAAAATCAGAAGTGGAGACCTTAAGGCAGTTAGACGATGTACTACATCCCCTTCTGGCAACTCCTTGGTCTGGAGAGGGATGGGCTCCGCCAGACGACGTTTGCCCAAGACACACTGATAATGCTGGACACATCTGAAGTTATCATACCGGATTGGTCGTCACCGGGGTCAACAAGGACCTCGCCTGCCGTTTTCCACCAGGACGGAGGTGACAAGTGTGCTACTGGTACTTTGCATACAATCAGAGCGAGAGGCAATTGCCATCTCCACCTGGAACATTAGAACTCCGGCGCAAACTGGAAGACTCCAAGAGTTGACACATGAGATGGAACACTACATATCGCACATACTGGGACTCTGTGAAGTAAGATGGAATGCCCGAGGAGAACACCAAACTGCAAATGGGCATATATTATACTATGGTGGAGAGTTGGACAAGTCCATAAATGGAGTAGGCTTCCTTGTAAACAAAGCCATCAAGGGATTTGTTCTGGAATGTTTCCCCATATCTAGCAGAATCATCTCCATTCGTCTGAAAGCATCCCCCTTTAACATCACAATTATCCAAGTCTATACTCCAACTACTGATCATGATGATGAAGAAATAGAGGAGTTCTACAACAAACTTCAAGGTATAATAAACATGGTAAGTAAAAAAGACATCCTTATTACCCAAGGACACTGGAATGCCAAAGCTAGCAAAGATGCTCTAAAAGACTGGGATAATCATTGTGGACCTTCTTGCAATGAGCTTACCAATGAAAGAGGGAGACGTCTGCTCGAGTTCGCAAGCTACAACAACTTGGTACTAGCCAACACCCTGGGTCAACATAAAGCTTCCCGATGCTGGACATGACATGCACCAAATGGAACCCACTACATTTGGAGTACGGCAAGGCTGTCTCCTGTCACCCACGCTTTTCAACATCTACTTAGAGCGCATCTTGAGCAAAGCCCTGGAAAACCACTGTGGGACAGTCAGAATTGGAGGTCGTAATATCACCAACCTCCGCTTTGCAGACGACATTGATGGGCTGGCAGGCAGTGAAGATGAGTTTGCCACCTTAGTGAAGAACCTGGATAAAACATCTTCCAGATTTAACATGGAGATAAGTGCCGAGAAGACAAAGCTGATGACAAACAGTGGCAAACAAATCTCAACCAAGATTAAACTCAGAGGACAGGAACTGGAAACAGTGGGCCAATTCAAATATTTTGGTTCCATAATCATGGAAGAGGGATAAAGAGCAGAACTTGTGTCACGAGCAGCACAAACAACGGCAGCTATGTCAAAGCTAAGACCCATCTGGAGAGACAAGAAAATCTGTCTGATAACTAACTTTAGACTATTGAGAGCACTAGTCATCTCAATCTTTCTGTATTCATGTGAGACATGGATCCTGACAGCAGAATTACAACGAAGAATTCAGGCACTTGAAATGAAATGCTACAGAACCATCCTTGGCATTTCTTACATGGACCACATAACAAATGAAGAAGTGCGCAACACCATCAGGCACAAAGTAGGCCATTATGAAGACCTCCTCACCATTGTCAAAAAGAGAAAGCTGAAATGGTATGGCCATGTCACTAGAGCCAACAGTCTATCCACAACAGTACTGCAGGGTAGTATCCATGGTGGTAGAAGGAGAGGAGAGGTAGACAGAGAAAAAAGTGGAGTGACAACATCACAGAATGGACCAGGACAAGTTTTGCACAGACACAGGCATTTGCACATGATCGAGTCAAGTGGAGGGAACTGGTCAGATGTTCAGCAGCACAGTGCCTCAACGACCACACTAGGTCAAGAGACTGATGATGATGATGAGATATCAATTTCCACCGATGACATTGATATAACTGCAGATAAGAAATACAGGCACAAAGCGTCATTTGATTTCCAACAAAGCTCATTAACTGAACCATAATACATAGTAAAACGTTTGCCAAATATATACAACTGTTTACAAATATAACTATTCTCAAACGTTCAGTTACATCTGCTTTTTTCATTCATTAGATATGATGAGTTCTAAGCGATATAGAGATAGAGAGAACGAGAGAGTTAGAGAGACAGAGATATAGAGGGAGAGAGTGAGAGAGAGAAAAGAGAGAGAGAGCGATTATGATTACTAATTTTATAAATTTATGTTGCCTTCAATGGTTAAGAATCTGGCCTAGGATTGTGTCAGTTGCTACTAGACTTGGTCAATGTCGGAATACGAAATCTCTGCACGAGTGGAATACATATGTAGGAAATATCTCCCTGCATGTAACAAACTGAATATCAAAGCAGGTAAAACTTCAAGATTGAAACAGATTTGATTTACATTTCGAAATGGAATACAATGTGGGCAATATGTACAGAACTCTAACTCTAATTCTAATTTTAAAACAGCAATTATTTACACTTTGCACACTTGTTTTCATAGAACTATAACAAGACTGGGGTTGTAAATTAATCAATGGACAATATTCTACAAATAGGGTGGATTAAGCAAAACATAAATGTTACCTCGAAAGTCCATACAAAAGGAGACCAGTGTCATCCCAGGCAATGTACGTGACCTTGTTATGCCATTGTAAGCTTGGAAATGTAAGCTGAAAGGTCGCTTCCTTGAAATCACAATTTTCGATACGACCGCTATTATCATCCATAACAAAGGTACAATTCTTCTGTGTCATATTATAAATAGCCAAAGTTCTGCAATCATTAAATCCCATTTGGTTAATTGTGACCAAAGACGTATTCGTGTTTTTACACATGAAATCTAGGATGAACGTTTCATCAACGTATGTAGTCAATCTGCTACCTAAAATGGAAATGTTACAAAATAGATTTATATTATTTATAAATATTCGAAAGGAAGCACATTATAGTAACTGACACATTTTGATTTAAAAGACAAAATGCAATTATAAAAGGCTTTAAGACCAGACTTTGTTTTAAACTTAAAGATTTTTTAAATGAAATTTTAATTACTTGCATAGATTCACAGGGCAAATATCCGCTATTTGTTTCTATGCCCTTCTCCAAACCCTAACAAGCTTAACCCATCATCATAAGCTCAACATTAACACAGGAATTGCAAAGGGCACCTAATAAATACAGTAGGTATAATCCGATCTTGAATGTTTATCGACGAAATTTGCCACCGTAATGACATTTGTTTTCTTTGTATATCATCCTTCCCTCGAGAATGTTTATCACATAGGCAAAAAATGCTCCAGCATTAGCAACTTTCCACCCAACGCGATTAAAGACGATGCAGTGACGCGCAGATGTATGGAATTCAACTATTGGCCCGGAGGTCATAACTGATATTTTAGGTCAAGATTTGCATTTTGAACATATATTGTCATAACGTCAAGCCGGGTGAGCAATGAATAGTCTGATAATGAAAATCTCCACTCAAAATATGTAAAACCTTGGATATCAGAAGTATGATGTTACCATAGCGGAAACACGGGAAATTAATATGGGCTAATGCTAAAATAAAATTAGTATGATGCACATCGAGCAATCGGGACTGTATTTATCGGAACAAATTACAGAGCATTTCGTACACGCAATATGATTATGCGAGAACGTGCCTAATGAAACAATTTCTCTTGTTAATTACGGAAGGTTCAAATAATACGTACGTGTAACAAGAATAGTGCTTTTTGCTTTCCCACATGAATTTCTGCTGTCGTTAAAATTTCCACTGTCCTGTAAAAGTAACATTCAATAACATAAAACTTAGACTACCATTGGCCATTTCATGTTTGTTACTCGTCCAGTGTAGTTTCTATTAACACCTCTCTCATCAGCAGAGCCCTTCATTGTGTCATACCACATAACATTAGTGAAATGTTGCTTACTGATGGAAGCACAAAAGTAAATTTCCGACACATTGTTATCTTTTTGAACTGCATCGATGCTCACAGTTACATTATCTCCAGGGTAGTATATTTTTGATTTCGAACATGCTGCAATAGATAGTAAGTAATATAGTTATATTGCAATATTAACATACCGATTCATTTGTTTTATATTCAAAATAATCTAAAAGGTAAATACCACGCAGTGCAAAAGGACTTTTTCTGCATCTATAAATGCACACTTACTGGAAATTATCTCTTTATGCAATGGATAATTTTGTTTTCTGTTACGTTAAGATATTTTGTATTAAGAATATCAGAGTAAACTATTCACTTTGTAATTATCATATAGTAATTAATTGTTTTATGCTCTTTAAAACGTCTTCGCAGGGAGATTTTCAGACAGCCAAACAATGATCAAAATTTGTACTAATGACAAATATACGCATATAGCTTCTTGTATGTATTACCATAACACTGCTAAATTGATGCTGGCGTGAAGGTACTGAATATTCACTAAATTTTTCATAGTCCCTTACTCTTTTAGATGCTTCATCAAATCGATAACAGCATCCTTAGTTAAGGAATTATTTGTATTGACGCTCGTTTTATAACGTAATCCTACTTAAACTTATGACGTTCACTAGCGAATTGGTAGGGCTGGGTAAGAAATTGGGATATGAAGGGGAAACTTTACGACAGGTAATTAAGGAAGAACAAAATAGGGAAAAGGAGAAATTAGAGCTAAGCGCGCGCATTGAAAAGGAGAAAATCCAGGAAGAACGCGAGAAACTAGAACTAAGCACGCGTATTGAAATAGAGAAGATTTAATTGATTGCTCGCGTGGAGAGGGAAATAGAACGCGAGAAATTAGAGCTAAGCCCGCGTATTGAAAGAGAGAAATTAGAATTAGAACGGTCTCGACTGGAGAACGATAGGGTATCGCAAATGGGTAAATTAGAAAAACCCTCAACTTCCAGCATTCAATGAAAATAATGATGACTTGGATAGTTACCTGTTAAGATTCGAAAGATATGCTACTACTCAAAAACTCCGAAAAGAAGATTGGGCATTACATCTTAGCACTTTGTGAAAGGTAGACCTTTATAAGTATAATCAAGGAGCGCAGATGCAGCAAATTATGAGTTGTTGAAGGATGCATTGCTCAAAAGGTTTGAGCTTACTGAAAAGGGTTTTAAGGACACATTTCAATTTAGTAAACCAGAATAGGGAGAAAGCTTAGACCAGTTTGTATATAGGATATGTAAGTACCTATTCCGTAAGTTAGCTTGCGGAGGAGTCGCAAAGACTAACGATGAAGTATGTGACTTTCTCATCAGAGATTAATTGCTAGCAGTATGTACTAAGGCACTATTCCAAGACTTAAAAGAGAAAACTATCAATAGGTCCAGTGAAATGGCTGAACAAGCAGCCATATTCGCTGACGCACACGGAGGGGTTCCATATGTGGTAGCCAGGGATACGAGAGGGTCTAAGGAGAGTAAGCAGGTGAATTCAGAGAGAAATAGTTTACGGAGGAGTTTTCCACAAAACCGATAGGGGGAATTAGGTAGGTCAGATCAGATGGTACCTAGAAGTCAGGATAGACAGAAAAAACAATGTTTCAGTTGCTAAGAATGGGGTGATATTCTAGTGCGTGTCCGAAATGTAAGAGAAATTTACCAAAAATGGTAGGGGTCTCGTATATGGTAGGTTCATCAGCTTGTGTAGAGAGCATTATAAGTGGCTCTAATCAAAATATGTCAAACGCGGCAATACGGAGCGAGGGGTTAATGAACGGGGTTAGGGCTTCAGTACTTAGATATACTGGATGTAATTCTGTTGTTGTTAAGCAGAGTCTTGTAAGGCCATATCAATACCTTGGAAGAAAAGTGTCTGTTAGAATGATGGATTATCCTGCAGTACAGGTGCCGACTGCATTCGTCCACATCGAAACACTTTATTGAACAGGCGCAGTGACATCGTGTTGCGTAAAGCGACCGTTGTATGGTTTAATTGTATGTAACATTACAAGGAGTATTGAATTCCATAGCACCAGGGACCTTCGCCAAAACTAAAGGTACCCAATGCCATACCAAAGATAAATAAATTGGCATTAATTAAGGATTAAACTAAATGAGTCGTTGTCGGTAATCAGAAAGAAAACAGCGGCAGAGGAAGTCTTGAAATGCAACGGTGGCGGAAGCCATACATTCAAATATAACAACAATATTTTACATAGGGAGCATACTACTCGTGAAGGCAGACGCTTTACACAGCTAGTGGTGCCACAGAGCTATACACCGCATATGCTGAGGTTAGCACACGAGTCAACGATAGGGGGTCATCTGGGGTCTACGAAAACCAAGGACCGAGTATGTATAGAATTTTACTGGCCAGGGGCCTACGGTGATGTAACTAGGTATTGCAGATCAAGCGACATTTGTCACGAAATGCAATATGAAGGGAGAG
Organism: Unio delphinus; assembly: GCA_029339505.1. Classification (NCBI taxonomy): domain Eukaryota; kingdom Metazoa; phylum Mollusca; class Bivalvia; order Unionida; family Unionidae; genus Unio; species Unio delphinus. The sequence continues at coordinate 22,284,711 of JAQISU010000108.1, forward strand.
TTAAGCGCAGACCTATCGGTAAAATGCCCTTGATTGAAACTCCATTCAAATGCATGGCGATAGATATTGTTGATCCGTTATCATCTCTTACAGATCGTAAGAATAGGTACAATTTGACGATGGTCGATTATGCAACCAGGTACTCGGAAGCCATCGCTCTACCATCCATCGAAACTGAGCGAGTGACCGAAGTCTTAGTGGAAATGTTTAGTAGGCTAGGGTTACCAGAAAAGATTCTAACAGACTGTGGGTCACAGTTCACATCAGAACTCATGGCAAAAGTTAGTAGACTTTTATCGATCAAGCAAGTATGGACTATTCCGTATCACCCAATGTGCAACGGGCTAGTTGAGAAGTTCAATGGAACACTCAAACAAATGTTGCGACGAATGTGCGCAGAACGTCTGAAAGATTGGGACAGATATTTCCATGCAGTATTGTTCGCAGACCGATAGTTTCCCCAAAAGAATCTAGGATTTTCGCCTTTTGAACTCTTATATGGGAGAACGGTGCGGGGGCCGATGAAAATTCTAAGACAACTATAGTCGGATGACGAAGCAGATGACGAGATTCGCTCCACATACCAGTATGTGTGTGATTTGAAGGACCAGTTGAGAGAGACGTGCAATAGCCCATGAAACGTTAAGGCAAGCTAGCAGTCGCGCAGCCTGCTATTATAGTTCAAAAAGGCGCAATAGGAAATTTAAAAAGGGGGACAGAGTATTGGTTTTACTTCTGACTGATCAAGCAAGTTAATGTTACAGTGGAAAGATCCGTATACAGTCGTAGATGAAAAGGAAGGTATGGATAATACTATTGATGTAGGTGGAAAGTCCCACATGTTCCATGTTAACGTATTAAAACGCTATTACGATCGAGCGAATGCAAATACAGAACAGGGAATTTTAAACGTAGTCGGTGTAGTCATTATCGAGGATGATGAGGAACAAAAGTCCGTTCCAGGACTTAATTTAAATGGATTGCTGGAGTACGAGATGGGTAATAGTGGTGTCAATATGGGTCCAGATTTGACTGAATATCAACGAAAGGAGGTCCAGAGTCTCGTTGAGAAATACCCAGACGTATTTTCGGACAAACCAGGTCAAACAGATGTTCTAGAACATAGAGTTAAACTTACGTCACGTAAACCATTTCGGGTTAAGGGTTACCTTATGCCTCACACATCCAGGGATATCGTCGAAAAGGAAGTTGGATAAATGTTTAAGTTGGGGTTCATACAGAGGTCAGGCGGCTCTCCTTATGCCAGAGCGAAACAAAGTTTCCATTCTGAGAACCGATGCTTCAGAGATAGGACTAGGGGCGGTATTAATACAGGAACAGGATGGAATCAAACTCTCAGTCGCCTACGCCAGCAGGTCATTGCTTTCGAGGAAAAATATTTTTTTGGTAATAGAAAAATAATGCTTGGCAGTAATCTGGGATTAGATAAATTCCAAACCTACTTCCATGGCCAAGAATTCGATTTGGAAACCGACCATCAACATTTACTTTACCTCAATAAGGCCAAACTTAATAATTCACGGTTCATGCGATGGGCCTTGTCTTTTCAACCTTACAGATTCCGAATTGAAGCCTTTACAGGCATGGAAAATGTAGGTGCACATTATCTTAGCAGAAATTAAACCATCATGTTGACCATATCGTGTTGATTTAGTCATCTTTAAAAGTAGGTATACTTTTCTGAATGGGGGAGGTTTCTTATGAAAATGCCCGATATGGTCCATTTAGACATCCATACATTTCATTATACTCAAGGTCTCTTGTTTCACGGGCATAATATTTTTTGTAAATATAATCTTTCGTTCTATCGCGTGACGCCTCTATTGCTTGTGTAGCACGCGACAGTTATGTATTAATGCGCACAACTATATATATATATATATATATATATATATATATATATATATATATATATATATATATATATATATATATATCAGGTATAAATTTTGAATGGCACAATAGTAGTGAGAAGCTCTAAATGTATTCAGCTGTCGGGGCAGGTGCCATTTTAACTTAGTTAGAGCCAAAGAGTTGGGTGAGTTGTATGTTTTTAATCAACTCTTTTCATTGTTTACAATTAATATTCAGTTTCGTAAAACACGTTCATCGGTTTTTTTGTATTTGTAATTCAATTTATTAAGAGGGTATAACCTATGCAATTTGGTAGCGAGATGATAATTGTATCTGGTCGCTCCTATGACTAATGTTGAAATCATACTATGTATGTTGTAATGTCTTAGCATAACGTATTTTTATTTTAATTGCATACCATTCCTACGTCATATTTCAGGCGGGTTATATTAACCATTCGTTACCGTTGCATTTTTTTTAAAGCTGTTACAATCAAAACATTTACAATTAAAGCTGACTATTAGAAAAGTTGTTTCTTTTCCATATTCTGCTCGCTGGGTATGAACAGCCGGATGGGCTTGTTAATATTATGGCGTTTGGTGCACCAATACGAGTTCAAACGACCCTTTCAGTGCCAACGTACAGGTACAAGTCTGTAGGCTAGACTGACCGTGCCGGAAAGCAGGCCGAGTCAACGTGTATCTTACAATAACAGTAGAGTTTGACTACATATATTTTTAAATTAGAGTAGCGTTGACCACATAAATTTTTAAATAACAGTAGTGTTTTGACTACATGTAAATTGTAATGACACTAGTGTCTGACTACATGAAAGTTTGCAACAAGTATTTGATTATATGATGTTTTCAACAAGTATGTGTTTATATGTAGGTTTGCAAAAAGTATTTGACTACATGAAATTTATATGAAGTTTTGAACAAATATTTGACTACTTGTATTTCACATAGTAGTAAATTCATATTTCTTATTTGTTTTATATTCATATTATATGGCTTTGTGTTTGTTATTCTCGTGTCATTAGTGTGAGTGTTTAATACATTTTCATTGCCACTCACGAATGTGTTTGTTATTTCTTAAAATCCTGCCCAGACTCAAAGGGTCAGCTCGATTACGTTACTTCAATGTATATGTTTGTTGCTAAGTTGGATTTATTTTGGAAAATGTATGACTAAACAATTCAAAGTGTGAGATATAAAGGCAAAAACGTTAAATACTTCTCTTCATTCAATTAAATGTTGACAACAAAATGTAATAATTCGTAGCTGTTCAGATATAAATAGATTGTATAACAATGAATTATTTCAAATCAGACGGGGCGAGAATGACCTACATAACAATCAAAGAAATGTTGATATAGGCGACTCAATTCACGTGTTAGTAAATTAGAAAGTCATACGGGCATGGATGACATCTATCCCTGTAGAAGCAATAGAACCCTCTACTAGATACACCATTTGTTAACTATGCATTGATTTGACTGGCGTTGCTAGAAATGTCTGACATAAACTGTCACAGAATTAGGTGAAAATTGAATTTATTTCTTCTTAGATACAAACCGATTGCTCCATTTTTGTTTCATCGTACATGCGTTACCTGGGGTGAATAAGTGTTTTTCAAGGTAAGCGACGTCTAGCGACAGACATGTACCTGGCTGGAAATCACTTGAAGTCAGGAACATTATAATCACGGGGTGCACGGGAAGTTTGCCCTGAATTCTGCTCACTTATTTGTGGACATATAAGGCAGAAAATTTCTAAAAAGATTACGAGTCAAAAGTATCTTGTCAAAGGATAGATAGCTCGTCATTTTCTTTCCCCAGCCAAAGGGGTGTGTTAATTTATATTTCGTTTGATTTTAGTGAATTTTATGCAGTTTATCGTTTCATGTAATGATGCTTTTAGTACAATGCAGATTTAAACCGTTGAATATTTGGAATTACTAGTCACTATTAGACTTTAAATGCAATAGCGTAATTTAAATTTTAGACTGTTTTAGAAACAATTAGTATTAGTTTGGTTTCTTTTTTGTAGTTGATTGTGCCATGATTGTGCCGTGATTATGCCGTGATTGTGCCGTGATTGTGCTGTTTGATTGTGCCATTTGATTGTGCAATCAAATTGAGGTGTATGACTGTCTGTCTGTCAGACTGTCTGTTCGGCTACTTTTGTATCTGGCGTGAACAGGAGGTCATGATGTCTGAGGATATCTGTCGAGATGTGTAAATATCCGGAACTATCTAGAAGTCTAAATGTCCGTGTGTCCGGAGCTGTCTAGAGGTGTAAACGTCCGGGTAGCATCTAAGTGTTTGGGGCCGGTGGTTCTAATAGGTGCTGTATGCTGTCTGTACGTATAACTGTAGTGGATCCGTGAAGTGCAAGTGGCCGATAAAAGTATTGAGCCAACCCTAGGTATTTGGAGAAGCTGGGCGGCGATTCAACAGTTGGTGAATCGTGCGGTTGTACAGTGTCGAGACGCATGTGTGTGTTTCAATTGTGGTTACAATTGAATGCATTTATATATTTACACGGAGTTACTTTGAATATCGGTAATATTCCTAGGAATTACATGAATCTCAAGAACAGTTAGAAACTTGACTTAATACATATACATGTTTGTACTTGTTATCGCAATTCCTACGTGCAATACATGATTTCAGGTCTATCGCAATTCATACGTTCGATAAAATAATTTTTGTAAAGGTTCCCATTTTATTTAAAACATTTGTGCAGAATTAGAGAAGCAGGCCAAAAAGGACAGAATAGAATGGGAAAGGGAAGCGAATAGAGTTAGAAGAAAAGCAAAGCAACGGAATCATGAGCGTAAGGTAGAATTAGCAACAGCTGGAAAAGGAGAACTTGATTCTGCCTCTAGCTAATTAAAGGGCTCCAAACTACTTCCCTTTGACGATGAAAAAGATAACATGGATAGCTATCTTCATCGGTTTGAGCGGTATGCCGAAAACCAGAAGTGGAGTCAAAATGACTGGGCACTGCATCTTAGTGCTCTATTAAAAGGTAAAGTGCTGGATGTATACTCACGACTTCCTAGAGACGATGTGTTTAAGTACGACGTCCTAAAGGAAGCACGTCTTAAAAGGTACGAGCTCACTGAACAGGGTTTTCGTAAAATATTCAGGTATAGCAAGCCCGATAAGGGAGAAACCTTTGGTCAGTTCATCGTTAGAATTGCGAACTATTTTAAGCGGTGGATTGAATGCGGCAATGCGGTGAAAACGTTTGAAGGGTTGTCTGATTTCTTGCTCAGAGATCAATTATTTAACACAATTGGGCAAGACCTAGGTCAATTTCTGAAAGAGAAAGTCTTCTCAAACGTAAAAGATATGGCTAAGCAAGCCGATGTTTTCGCCGAATCTCATGGGGGAACCAAGAACGTGGTTTCAAAAGATTTTAAGTCTGGAAACCAGTCTAAGAGACGGATGTCTAGGGAGCTTGTGAAATCAGCTGAGGCAAATAGGTCAGTTAGGAATCCAGGTAGTCCGAGTGTGCAATGTTACTTGTGTAATGTATGGGGTCATGTTAAAAAAATCTGTCCTAAAAGAAAGGGTCTTGTACATAAGGTAGCAGTGGCTGTACAAAGTAAATGTCTATCTGATAATATAGTACAGGTAGAACCATGTATTTATTCGCTTGACACGTGTCTTTTTCCCGAAGCGCGAGTACCAACCGCGAGAAGGTTACTCAACGGTCGAAGAGTCGTAGTATTACGTGATACTGGTTGCACGGGCGTAGTGATCAAACGTAGTCTCGTGCAGGATAATCAACTGCTCGGGTGGGAGTCCCCATGTATGCTACTTGATCAGACGATCGGTCGCATTCCCGTAGCAAAGATCACGGTAAAAACACCTTTCCTAACTGGAACTGTTGATGCCCTTTGTATGGAAAAACCTATTTACGATCTAACGATCGGTAATGTTGAAGGTTCCCGTCTTTCAAACAAGGCAGATTTTAAGATACCATTGGCCCAGAAAATCGAAACGCGAGCGCAAACACGACGAGAGAAAACCGCGTTTCATAAATTAATAGTCCCTGGATCGATATCAGGAATTCGAGTGATGAGTTCAAACGAGAGCAAGAACGTGATGAATCCATCAAAACAATTGTTGAGAAAGTCGCGTATGGCGCGATAAAACACTGCAAATGTGGGGGGAGCTCGAGATTCGTAAGGAAGAACGAATTAATTCATAGGGAGTTTAGCGCTCCGGAGGGTAAAAAGTATGGGAAGGGGTCGTACCCCAGAGATATAGATCTCAAGTACTTAAGGTGGCGCACGAGTCGAGCATGGCGGGACACCTAGGTAAGGCTAAGACCACCAGCAGAGTAGTCGCTGAATTCTACTCGCCTGGTGTTAATGGCAATTTCACACGGTTCTGTAGGTCGTGCGACGTATGTCAGAAAACCGTATGTAAGAGAAGGGGCACAAGGGTGCCCTTAGGACAGATGCCATTAATAGATACACCCTTTAAAAGAGTGGCAGTAGATATTGTAGGACCAATACAACCATACAATCGGTATATTCTTACTCTGGCTGATTACGCGACCAGATACCCCGAAGCCGTAGCGTTACCAACTATTGAAACGGAAAGGGTAGCTGAAGCATTAGTAGATATCTTCAGATGGGTAGGGGTGCCAGAAGAAATCCTCACAGATTGTGGTGCCCAATTCATCTGACCTCATGGGTGAAATAAGTAGGCTGTTATCCATCAAAGAGCTAAACACTACCCCATACCATCCGATGTGCAATGGACTGGTAGAGAAGTTTAATGGTACCCTGACAAAAATGCTACGAAAGATGTGCGCGGAACGTCCGCAAGACTGGGGCCGTTATTTGAACGTTGTTCTGTTCTCGTACAGCGAAGTACCGCAGGAAAGTTTAGGGTTTTCTCCCTTCGAACTGTTGTATGGAAGAACAGTTCGAGGCCCGATGCGGATGCTACGCGAGCTATGGACTGGTGATGTCGCGAACGAGGAAATAAAAACTACTTACCACTACGTGTTAGACCTGCGAGATAAACTAGAGAGTACATGCCAGACGGCACGTGATAAATTAATGAAATCGGGGCGAAGATATGCCAAATATTATAAACGCAAAGCGCAAAATAGGAAATTTCTTGTAGGATATCAGGTTATATTGCTTCTTCCAACTAGCACAAATAAGTTATTAGTCCAGTGGAAAGGTGCCTATGAACTTAAAGAGGTTAAAGGTGACATGAACTATAAAATTGACATAGACGGTAATTTAAAGACATTCCATGCTAACATGCTTAAGTTGTACATCCAGAGACAGAGCGACAATGTTGAAAAGGAGGTCTTAAATGTCGTTTGTACGGCAGTCGTCGACGATGATGTAGCAGATTCGGATATCGAGAGTTCCCTTGAATGTCCCTTGGGAGTTGCGGGGGAAGCGTTATATAAAGTCGATGTGAGTGTGGAGTTGACGAAAGACCAGCGTCAACAAATTATTGCGCTCTTGGCTAAACACTCTAATGTATTCATCGACAGACCAGTTTGTACAACTTTGTTAGACCTCGAAAATAAGCTGAATACGTCTGACCCTAATCGAATGAAGGGCAATCCGGTGCCATACAACGCACTTGAAGAGGTGAGTAAAATGTTAGATCTGGGGGTGATTGAACCCTCCAACTCGCCATATTCTTCTCCAGTAGTGCTAGTCAGGAAAAAGGACGGGACGAACCGATTCTGTATCGACTTTCGGCAGTTAAATAAAATTACATGAATCTCATGAACAGTTAGAAGCTTGACTTAATACATATAGATGTTTGTACTTGTTATCGCAATTCATACATGCAATAAATAATTTGCGGTCTATCTCAATTCATACGTGAGATAATATAATTTTTGTATAGGTTCCCTTTTATTTGAAACATGTGCAGTCCAGGAGGTTCCTTGGATCTGTGTTCATTTTGAATTAATATTTAATTTTATTTTCAAATTATGAATGGTTTGAAGTGTGATTGTGGGTTGAACGCATGAGTTATTGTGTTGATACATCATTAGTTTTCATTAATAATTTATTTCATAAATTTACATCATCTTTCACATATTGTGTTTGAGTTGTTCATTTGATCCACCACCCACTCGGAAACAATTATGTTACATAAACAAGCTTGCTTAAGATGATCGATGTTAGTTGGTCCAATTCTGTGTTTAACAATATATCAAAACGTTTTGCTCGTCTAATGTAGCTTTTATCAAACAGCTTTCTTATAGAACTATGAATTTTAATGTAATGGAAAGATGTTCCTCATTTTACCCATACGTGATCAATATACTGCAATAATTACTTATTGGAGGGAACATACCCTTCTGAATATTTCACTGCAAAGTGAAACCGACAAGCTATTGATTTTTACGTATTTATTGGCCGTAATGTAAGTAAGACACATATACAAAACGCAATTAAGGGGACTCAAAGTAAATTGTCTACTTATATTCAAACCTGCGTGACTATTAAAACTACAAGTATCGCGTCGTTAGCGACAAATCATAAATTATTAAATACCTCCAAACAATAATTCAATCGCTTGAACATTATTTTCTAATGATACAGTCAACAATTTGTTTAGAATTTCCTTATTTTCCTTACTTTGTTTCTTAAGAGCTTAAGTTCTCTAAGAGGATCATTTTTATGTGATATATTCATGTTACCAAACATAACTGAATAATACATTGTAAGTGTTGGCCTACTTTCATTTGTTCGCAAACTTTTTACATATTGCTGACACTTTCAGAGAAATGTGTTTTCCAATACAATACAAATAGTACATTCAGAAAGTACTCTCATGGATTTTAAGGTTTTGCAGTCTAGCTGTACTAGGTATATACAATACATAGTTTTTAATTACCTCAGATAATCAGCAGCGTGTTCCAGTAATGTACATTAAATTATGTATCTTTGTTGTGCAGTTTATGATCATTAAACGGTGTCACAGTGACGATTATATGAAACAGATAGACGTGTCTTCAGACAACCAGTGCCATGGAATTCCGATATTTAAAAAGAAAGTTAAAACATTGCTGAAAAGTAGGAAACCATCATCGACGAAACCATATTCTACGTGCGACTTTAAACGATACACACTTAGTATAAATAGAGACTACCCACTAAAACGGATGCATGTGAAAATATTCGCAGTTGCTCAGGACACCGATTCAAGATCATAGAACGTTTTCTAAGGATTGTAGTTTCCCCTGGATTCAAACATGTACTCAGTATCATCGTAAGTAATACAGCTCTGATAGGAGCTATCGATCAAAATCGTGTCGAATTCTAACACTTCAAGGTGAATAAACCATACAGTCCTGTAGTGTTTGGTAAAGTTGAACCACATCTTTTTATCTTACAATTGTTTACATCCACAATTTTCGAGTATGCTTTGAAGCTACAAGTGAAATATATACCAGTAGTGCCCACGGCATATATTGAGATCAGGTCAGCGTATAGCGGAATGTCAACCTGTGGTAGGTGTGACCAACACAGTGAACTTCATCGTGTATCCATAATTTACAATACGCTGTAAATCAATAGTTCAAGGAAAGTTCTCCGAGATCATAAGTAAATATGGAGTACATGTAACTTATGGAGAAGAATATGATCTTAAGCAGGGAAAGAAGAATCCAACTATACAATCATGATTGCTAGAAAAATACTGCATTTAATCTTTCTATTGACTCAGTTGAACGATTTGCATGGATAGCACCGTAGCATTTTACGAATGTGAAACAGATCACCCTTGTCAGTAACAGCAAGCAAAATGCATGATAATAAGTTAAGATGAAAGGATGGTCAGAAAAGTACTATCAATATATTTAAATGGCGCATAACTAATAATAACCTGTAAAGCAAACAAAGAAAAATCGAAACCTTGCACATTAATTATGCTTTGACCTACTGTTCATATACTAGTTCTTTGTTTCCACATGAGTATTCTAGAATCCATGACAACATATTAATAGTTTCAAGGTTATAATGGCAATCTACTTTACTTTAACAGATACATTAAGTGTGTTTCTATGGTAAAATGACACTGTATTAGATGATTGGGATATTAGTGTGGTTCCATAATGTTGTCAAATTTGTAAATATCTTAATCTTGAATTTGTTTAAAAAAGGAATATGGGATAGTGATAATCATCTCCCTTTCTACATTTAATATACATGCTAGAAACGGTTAAAATGTAGTTAATAGGTATGTCCGCTTTTTTATAAGATACAAAGTTTATTTTATGTACGCTCTTTTGAGTTATCTCTGTCGATGTTTTTAATTTGCTTCAAAGAGGTAAGATATTCATTATGTTGGTTGAGTTTTTATTATTTAGGAACTGAGGGGTGGAACCTTTTTTCGAATACGTATCTTTTTACAACCGGTAGAAAAGATTTGATAATTTCTTCTATATTTTAAACTTTTTATTAACATTTTTCACTTCTTGGCAATCTAAGAATAATTCTTGTTTTTAATATATACAATATATATATATATATATATATATATATATATATATATATATATATATATATATATATATATATATATATATATATATATATATATATATATATAAATATATATATATATATATATACATATATATATATATATATACATATATATATATATATATATATATATATATATATATATATATATATATATATATATGTTTTGCGCGTTAAAACGTTCATATTTACAGTTTGTTGAACATATATTAATGTTTTTACATTTTGAGGAAATGTCCTTATATTGTTTGAATTTTTTTCTAGCTTCAAGTTTTTGTATTTATTTTTCAGCTTCGCCCATGTTGAAAAATGTCAAGATATTTTCATTTTCAGTTAACGTCCGTTTTCTAAATGTTGGAAATACGTTTAGTTTCGGCTAACATGTCTAATTATGGTTGTAATCTTCTTTGAGATTTTACTAAATAATTGCTGGCCGATAATACTTGAACAACTTTTTGTCCAGGTTATAATAATCTAATGTTCCTGACGTTTTATAACATCCGCTAAAGGATGTGCTAGTTTAAAAGTCTAGCATTACGTTGAAGTCCGATACGATTTATTGATCTAGGGTCATGCAAATTTATCGTTACAAATCCATATGGGGTTGACTGGGCGTGACTAAAGAAATTGCTAATGAGATTATAATCCATATCTCCACTGCACCAGGTCTGATGAATATTTCGTAGCGAATGAATGTCAATTTCATTAAATACCGCAAGAATATTACAGTTTTCCCTGATCATGTTTGGTATTTGTGTATACTTCTGAATAGCATATATCACATCGGTAGTTTCATGTCAACCTCTGGAAAATATCCTGGCAGGGTTTGCTTGTCGACTCGATGATCAAAAATAAACCCCGACCCGGTGAAAAACCAATAAACGCTATCGATTAGGCGTGTCATGCTCATGATGTTGCTTACAAAAGAAGCAATCTGCAACACAGACATATCGCAGATGTAAAATTAATTCATGCGTTAATTTCTATCACTGATAAATCCTTCAAAGAAAAGTTGGCTTCATGGTTGATACATTGGCGATGAAAAGTAAATTGATGTTGGGTGATGGTAATTAATAATATCATGGAATCTATTTATTATTCCCAAAGAGGATAATGGAGGGGTAAATCAACAATCTATAAACTCGCCAGCGCTGCAAAGGTAAAAAATACCACTGCAGCGGATTGGTTATCCAAACAGGCGATATGGCAAATTTATCTACCAACACCTACATAAATTAATTTCTCGCATTTTGATGTCAGCGTCGTTAATGAGGTTCATCAAGCTGATATATTATTTCTGTCGCATGATGGTGTTTACAAGTACGCGCTAACCGTAGTTGATGTTGCGAGTCGATACAAACAAGCAGAGGCATTAAAAATAAAATCATCAACTGAAGGGGCTTTTGCGTTTGAAAGGATTTATCGACGTGGTCCTCTGCATTGGCCAAATCTATTATAAGTTGATCCTGGCAAGGAATTGCATGGTGCAGTGTTATCAACAATGATGAATCATGATGTCACCATCAGACGAGGACATTACATTGCGATCAGGCAATTGTTGAACGATTTAATCGAATACTTGCTGAGCGGTTATTTGGATATCAATACGCGAAGGAGTTTATTCAAGATAAACGATCCCGTGAATGGGTGAAGAAATTACCAGGTGTAATTACCGCACTAAATAATGACATTACTCGAACGATCAACATGAAACCTAACAACGCGATTAAAAAAAATATATACCCGTAAAACCGCAAAATGATTTTTCAAAACAACCAATACTCGGCAATGTCACTGTTAGACATTTATATGAACCAGGAGAGCTCGAAGGTGGCAAAAATAGAGCTACTGATCCTAGCATAACACAATCCACGGGTAGACCGCCACTCTTTAGGTTAGATTCAACTGCTCCTCAGCGGAGATTTACTCGCGAACGATTACAAGTGATACCCTAGGATACTCAATTACCGCCGTGTGGTCTCAACTAGTACCTCTGCGTCCGTTGCACTCAAAACAAGTTAACCTCACATTATCCCTGGTATGACCTACGCTGCTAGTCTTTCTGTCTACGGTAAATTGGCTGGGTTTTTTTTCCGACCAACACCAACTCATTATTCGATTACAACTAGCGCAGTGATTATTCTGTTGTATCTTCAGCGTAAATATAAATTTGGCATCAATATCAAATGTTCTGTAATTTTTTTCATGTTGTTTATAACCAGAGTTTTTTCTGATTACATCATCGCTGACAATATCGTTGATTGTTGTGTCATTATCATCTAAAACAACTCTTCGAAGTTGATTTATTATTCGTATTCAGGACACTGCAAGATAAACTAAATTCGACCACTCGATGCGGTTATCTATGATCCAAACAATTGTATCGGATATAGTCAACCCCTGAGAAGAATGTATCGTCGATGCGTATCCTAGCTTCCATGGAGATTTATCAGCACGTAATGCATATTCGACAACAGTGATATTAACCAACACAATATCATTTAACGCTAGAATCTGCTCCCTTGACTGTGTCAAGCCTGGAATATCAACTTCAATATTTTGTCTTCGTGTGTCCTTGGGTCTATAACACAATGGCACTGGAAGTGTTGCACATATTTCTTCGTGTGTGTTAAATAACTTCACCTGAAGTATATCTCTGACTATCTTTCTACTTGCCACTATCAAATCGTTTTGTCTCCACACTTCCCAAAAATCATTTAATAGGGTTTCTAACATTATTTCTCCCGCTATTTCACATTGGATTATATCCGGTTATAATCTGATTAATTTCTTGAACTCGCGTACATGTTTATAATATGCGTACGAATATGTTCCTTCATATAAATATGATATACGGAAAACTTAAAAATGTACCAGCTTCATCAAGTGGGAATAGCTCAGGGAGGAAACGTTATATCTCGATTTTCAACCGCTCCAGTGGCCTGGAGGTTAGGGCATCCGCTGCGAAAGCGGGTGGTCGAGGGTTCAATTCCCGACTGAGTCATATCAAAGACTTACGAAAATGGTACTAACAGTTGCCTCGCTTGGCGATCAGCATTATGCAGGTAATGGTACGACTGGTCGGCCTGGTGTCAGGTTAATTTGACAGGGTGGGATATCATGCTACATGTATGCGGCATTATGCCTCAGTGCTAGATTTCACTAGAAAGTCTCTCACTGCAGACATCGCAGCGATGTAAATGAAAATTTGTTATCGGTACGTTATGAAACATAGTCTAACTAACAAACAATGTCTCGACTTTCACTAGAATACACCAATATTCATCTTTCGTCAAAATTTTTAATTAGGTATGCCGGTTTAATAATGTCGACCAAGATTACTGTAAAGCTCTTATATATTGCCATCTTCTGCGATTGATTTATGCATATTGCTTAGAATAGGTTTATTGCTGTATGTGCCTCTTAGACATCACTGCCCATCTCCATCCTCAATTCTAAGATGTCGGTAAGGTAGGGGTCACACACAACGTCGTTTCTAAGGAAAGTATGTTCTTGTGATAGGATGGATATACTGAAAACATCAGATACTTAGTTACAAAATAACTTGCTTTAAGCGTGTTGAATAACAATGGACTATCATAAAATGTAACTGCAGCTGCTAGAATTGTGCGCGCAGGCTATGTACAGATACAACAACAAGAATATGTATTCTACACTTTTGCAACATCTCAAATATCCTATGGAGTTGGCACTGACTTTCGCGACCGGTCGATTGCTTTAAATCGTCGCATCGATTTATATATATATATATATATATATATATATATATATATATATATATATATATATATATATATATATATATATATATATATATATATTCATATATATATATATTCATATATATATATATATAGAGAGAGAGAGAGAGAGAGAGAGAGAGAGAGAGAGAGAGAGAGAGAGAGAGAGAGAGAGAGAGAGAGAGAGAGAGAGAGAGACAGAGAGACAGAGAGAGAGAGAGAATAGGTGAAAACCACGATGCTAATAAAAATATTCAATTATTGAGTAAAAAGCTTTATTTCGGTACAATACACAATTTATTAATTTAAAAAGTAATTTTGTAAATCTAGAACTATTTTTATTGGAAATTAATCTATCCCTCTGTCCCTCTTTGCTTCTCTCTATCTCCCTCTCCGTTTATATATAGACCAATATAAAGCGATTGAGTAACATAAATGTTTTTGCTGATATGTGCGTGATTGCTGATTTCGCTGGTGTGTGCATGAGGGAATATAGTGCGTGTGTACAGGCAAGTTGGTTGGTGTCTTTTTACCCGTGGACCTTTGTTTGAATCTCCGCAGAGTGCAAAACAAAACCTATACAGTTTGCATGATAGTAATGCTAGTACAAAACGGTACAAACACTTGCCTCGCTTGCCGCACAGCATTAAGCGGGTAGTGGTAAGACTGTTCGTCCTGGTGTCAGGATAATTTGAATGGTTGGGATATCATGCTACATGTATGCTGCATTATGCCCCAGTGTTAGCCATCACTAGAAACTGTCTCACTGCAGACAGCGCAGCGATGTGAATGGAAAATTGTTATCGGTACGTTATGAAACATAGTCTAACAAACAAACAATATCTCGACTTTCACTAGAATACACCAATATTCATCTTTCGTCAAAACTTTCAAGATTACTGTAAAACTCTTGTATATTGCCATAATGTGCGTGCGATTGATTCCTGAATATACCCTAGAATAGGTTTATTGCTGTATGTGACTCTTGGACATCACTGCCGATCTCCATCCTCATAATTCTAAGATGTCGGTAAGGTAGGGGTCACACACAACGTCGTTTCCAAGGAATGTAAGTTCTTGTGATAGGATGTATATACTGAAAACATCAGATGCCTAGTTACAAAATGATTTGCGTTAAGCGTGTTGAATAACAAAGGACTATCATAAAATGTAACTGCAGATGCTAGAAATGTGCGCACATGGTTATGTACAGATGCAACAACAAGAACATTTATTATACACTTTTGCAACATTTTAAATATTTTTTAGAAATCAATGATGTCTAAAAAAGTTATTTGGAATGTCTTGTTTCCATTAGTTGAATACAATCGAGTCGTATAATTGCAATATCTGAAGCAGATTATATGTCCACTTACGATTATGGTGGAACAAATACCACTTACTATGCTAACAATCCGATTCAATTCTTGAAATTCGAAAAATGCTAATGCAGATGGCGAATATCGTGTCATATCTCATTAGAAATTGTTTCGTTTGCCCAAACGTAACGTTCAGTGTCTAGGAACTTCATTGCTAGTAAATGTAACAAAACTGTTCACTTTTCACCTTAAATTTAAATGCAGTTGTTTACAAGGATATGCATATACTTCAGGAAATAAAACGAACTTCATGTTTGCGGCTGTGGACACGAAATCTCTAATAATTTTGCTGTTGACATTGGTGAAGCCAATTTTAATTGAAAACATTTGACCTTACCCTTACAAGATGAAGTTTAGAAAGCAATATAAACAAATGCAATCATCTCTTGCTGATTTGTTTTTCAGTCTATTTTTTATGTCCAGATTTAAATTTGGAACGATATAATTTCAAAATAATTTTAATAATAAAGCAATATTTATGCTATTATAATTGAGATTCGGAATATCTCTATAATATGGTCACAAAGCATTTCCAGCAAGCATGTGATTTCAGAAAATATTATTTTAATTTTAATCTCTATTTTCCCACTTACAGAGTAATTACCTTCAACGTTCTATTAAACACTCAGAGAAAGATACACATCATACCTAATGAAATGGCAATTAAGGAATGCCATATATTATTACCGTTTTGTTGTTATTCATCCTTTCAGTGCTATAATGAGATATGTTAAAATAGTTAATAGTACTACTACTACTGCTACTACTACTACCACTACTACTACTACTACAACAACCAATAATAATAATAATAATAATAATAATAATAATAATAATAATAATAATAATAATAATTATAATAATTAAAATAATAATCATAATAAGGATGATAATTATAAAAATATCAATAATGATAAAAATAATAAAACTTATAATACAAATTAATAATAATAATAATAATAATAATAATAATAATAATAATAATAATAATAATAATAATAATAATAGGAATAGGAATAAGACTTAATGAAAATGGGAATGATTTCATTGAAGATGGGAATGCTATTCTATCATAATTTTATATCTATTATTTTATTATATGTTGAATTTTTAGTAATGGTGTAGATGTTAATATTTTCATCAAAATTGTATTTGGATAAGGTTATGTTTATTATAGTACTGATTGAAATGATAATTTGTTTAATGCATTGATGTATCGTACTATTTGTATTTTTAAAAACTCAGCAAATAATATCATTATTGATTTAGTTTGATGTATAGTTTGTGAAACGTAAAATTAAAATATTGTATTACATTGGAAATCCAAATCAACATTACAGGTGAAATTTTGTTGCATTTATTAATATGTGCAATAGAGAACCAAATCTGATATTATAAAGTAATTTTGCACATAACATCAATATGTATCCGATTCTCACATTTTTTTGTGTTATTGAAAAATATATATATATTTTTGTATTTGTTCTCTTTGGTTTGTTTTTTTAATACAAATATAAACTATGGTAAAACTGTACAACTTCAAATGCAATTTACTAGCTTATGTTAATATCATACTGTTTAACTTTTAGAATTATGTTTAATCGCTGTATATCCTTATCATCGAGGCTTCGTTGTTTAATTAAAATTTTAGCGAGATATTCATCAATTTATAGAAAATGTTTGATAATGAAATACTTCTATATACAAACTAGTTGATACATCTCTTTGCTTGCATTAAAATATATCGTTATGACTGATCATTATAACTGGTGACCTTAAATGACTTCCGAATAGTAATGGACATGATTTTCAGTCGTGACGCAAAAGTTGTATTGTTGTTCCATGAGCCTCAGAGTAACTCGGATTTACACGAAACATGTGAACGTTTTGGTAAGGAAGAAAATTACACATAATCTTACTGTAACATAAGGACCTTATAAAGTGTCTATACTCTTACAGTATATCACAGGAAATAGTGAATAGCAACCAGCTTCGCAAAATACAACAAATAATATAATTAAAACAAAGTGCAAATGAAGTAGAAAGAACTTAGTGTTTCGAATAATATCTAAAAAAATGGTATAAATAAATGTACAAACAAGCAAAGAATCAAAACACACACAGATGTCGACCAAAATTCGTTTACGTTCAATTATTAAATTACCATTATAGAGAGGAAGTGAAAAATATCTTCATTAATTAAGTCGTTTATACAAAACAGGATGTATATACATTGTACATATGCTCCATAAATTATACGTGGACGTGAATGGATATATGAAACACTGGCCGTGATAGTAGCAAGTAAACATGCTGAACAGCTCTATTTACAAAGAATAATATTACAACTGTCTTCATTATATTCGCCGAAAAGAAGGTCCATCATTTCAAAGATCAAATGTGCAAGTTCATTTAGATCTACATTCCCAGGCGTCACTGGCATTGAGATCAAAAATTATTTCAATATCATAATATTCTAACTTTTCAACAGTAGAGAAATACAAATAATACAAAAAATGCATATACAATTAAATTTGCGTTAAAATAATTTTGATTGATACAAACATACAATATTATGACAGCGGATAGTTTCATGGAATATGTTGTTGATGCTATTCAGTCAATACTAGATTTACATTGGGGAAATATCCTTTCGGTTGTGTACTGGAATCATGTGTTACACAAGTTAATTTTTTGTTTGTTTGATTAGGATGTTTAAAGTAACTTTACCACTTTGTCAGTCATATCGCTACGATGGCTGCAGTGAGCCAGTTTATAGTGATGTCTATCACTGGTGTATCATGCCGCAGACATGTAGCATGATGTCCCTCCCAGTCACATTATCCTTACACCAGGCGCACCAGTTCTAACACTAACCTCTTAATGCTGAGTGCCAAGCAAGACAGTTATTAGTGCCATGTTTGTTTGTCTTTGGTATGACTCGGGTGGGGATCGACGCAGTAGACGTTCGAACCATTAGGCCACTTGAGAGGTACACAAGTTATATAATAAATTGATAAATGGCGTAAACTATGACGAACTGCTATTGGACTGAATTGTTTTTATGAGGCAAATGTACCTAAGATCGGAAATTTATTTATTGTAATAGTGTTTAATTTGAAGGGCAGCGGTTAATCATTTGAAAGATGGTTATCGATTAAAACTGATATATACGAATTTCCCTTATCTGTTTAAATATATGTTGCAGTAATAGATACCAACACAAAAATATTTATTGTGAGAAAGACTGTTTTGAATGGACGAAGAAGAGCAAATCATTGTTTCTGTAGCAAGACGCGGTAGAATATCGGGGAGGAAATGAAAACGAAACCCATTAAATTTCCGTCTTCACCGAGTAAGCTATTGTAAGGGATATTTATTAAATAAGGACGTTGAAAACAAGGCATTTACTGCGTGGCATGATCCCTTTTGATATATCAGTTATAGACAGGACAAGTTCAAAGTATCTAACGGAAACAATTTAACTGTTGAACTGTAAATGTATAGTTTTGAGGTGAATTATAGCATTATACATAAAAAAACAAGTTTTCTCTGAAATTTCATTTTAAAGAAACATAAGAAGGTGTATAATTTGTCTAATATGGGTCCAACTATAATTAGGAACGTTGAGCGTATTTTCACCAGGTTAAATCTAACTTACATAGCTTTCCGTCATGAAAAGATAATAATTTTCCGGATAGAAAACAGATTCCATAGTAACGCCAGCTGTCTACGTCTCCTCATACACTCATGAACATGCTAACATAACACACACACACACACACACGCACACATACGTCTATCTATCTATCTATCTATCTATCTATCTATCTATCTATCTATCTATCTATCTATCTATCTATCTATCTATTTTTAAATCCTCTTCAAAATAAAACGTTAATCCATTCTTTGTGTTCTACGATGAAAAAGGTACATAAGATCACACTTCTTGCGAGTGATTCAATGGGAGTCATTTTAAACCATAATATAAGCATTGTGACAAAACTCCAGATTATCGTGTCAATATATATGTTACGTTCGTCAAGGTAAATTACACAGGGCTACAACGTATCTATAACATTAAAACATAAACCTTTAGAACAGGAGAAAAAAGGACAATTTACAAAATGACATGCACGTGCTTTCATTTGAAAAGAAAATGTTAGGAGAAAAACAATTTGTCAGTAACAAATGTATAACTCCGCGTTCCATTTGTTTGAAAAGCCACAATTTCTAGAGCTATAATAGCTCAAAAAATATATGTATTACTTTCCTTTGAATATGATGATTTAAAGCTAGGCGTTTGTTGTCTGGCCCCATCATTAGCTGGCTGTGATTTTGCATGGCACTGTCATAACATCATCGTTCCTGAAATTGAACATCCTTCATCGAAGATTTTTTTTCAAAGGCTCACTCATTATACAAAATAGCACTTGGTCATGGAAAGACAATAATTAGTTTGTTTCCGTAACATTTTCTATATACACCACAATGATTCACATACTGAATATATCATGTTTGTTTCTGAGAGAGAGAGAGAGAGAGAGAGACAGAGAGAGAGAGAGAGAGAGACAGAGAGAGAGAGAGAGAGAGAGAAATACACACACGTTCAAATATATATATATATATATATATATATATATATATATATATATATATATATACATATTAATCATGAAACAATATATATATATATATATATATATATATATATATATATATATATATATTATATATATAATTCCTAACTGTAAAGCAGATGTAATATTAAAAAGCTACTTAATGTGATGATTTTAATTCAAAGGTGAACTAGAAACAGTTGGTAGCTACATGGTAGTACGTAAAATAAAACATTTACGATTGAGAGGCAGGAGTACTATGTTGCACAACATCACACACAAAATATCTTCCAGCAGACATAGTAAGTGATTATCAATTAAGACGACATATATATATATATATATATATAGATATATATATATATATATATATATATATATATATATATATATATATATACATGTATATATATATATATTTATATATATACAGAGACAGAGAGAAAAGGAGAGAGAGATAAATACATAGACTGATAGATACATAGATAAATAGGTAGATAGGGAGCTAGATAGACATATAGAAATATAGACAGATAGATAGATAGATAGGTAGATAGATAGATAGATAGATAGATAGATAGATAGATAGATAGATAGATAGATAGATAGATGGATGGATGGATGGATGGATGGATGGATGGATGGATGGATGGATGGATAGATAGATAGATAGATAGATAGATAGATAGATAGATAGATAGATAGATAGACGGACAGACAGACAGATATAGATAGATAGATAGGTATATAGATGGATAGATAGATAGATACATTATAGATATATCTCTCTCTATAATACATATATATATATATATATATATATATATATAGAGAGAGAGAGAGAGAGAGAGAGAGAGAGAGAGAGAGAGAGAGAGAGAGAGAGAGAGAGAGAGAGATATGACAGTAATGAAAGACTCATTGCTCATCTAGATAAAGGTTCTTTTATTTCTATATAGTTCAAAGCTTTGTCAATTTTTGCAATGACATGTTTAATAAAGGAATCATTAAAATGTAAATGCAGATGCTCGTACTCTGTACTCTACATCTTATGTATAAAATGGACACATTTTAATATTTGGCATTCATTGTGCTATTTACAATTTTCTTTCGATATACCAGTTTAATGTATTACTTACAAATCAAAGAGACATGCATTTGTTCGAATTTAACACTCATGCGAAACAATCTGCATTTTATCGTTCAGTGGTTTCATAGTCTTGAATAAGATCTTATTGTTCACTACGCTGCACAATGTGTAATGGGAAATAAAACAAATTATATATATTTGTATAAATTGTCTCTATTACGTACATATCATGTAACGGAGATATACGTTGAATGTAACATCTGACATCGTATTTGTAATATTATCTAGACTGTCGATGTCTCAGGATGTTTTAATGTTAGATGGTATTTTTCTCATTTTATTCACAGCAAAATATATGAATCTATTCCCATTACTAATGCATATAATGTACAACAATACTAAAGTTGTATTTGCTCAGAACAAATGAAAACAAAACCAAAAGAAAATTCATGATGGCCAGGGTAATTCGGTATCAATGAAGACATAAAAAACTATTTTGTACAACAAAAAGAAAACGCGGACGCGCGCGCATTTTCACACACACACACATCATAATGGAAGTTCAATTGAATCGGGCTATGCGAGATAAAATTACGTTCATCATCTTACGTGTCACATGTCACATGCTCATGAACGGAGAGTGATGTTAGGCAAATCAATATTTAGAATCGGCGTAGTTTTTCATAGATATTTATTAAATATTAATGACATGGGTTGGGTAAGAGGTCACTGGCATTTGTGATACGTCGAAATAGATTGGAAACGCCAAGTGCCAAGAGTCTTAGTAAGTTTAGTTAATTAGATTCAGAAATTTCCATCTTGTCAAGGCTGTGTAAATAATTTCTTTACATACTTTGGAATATTTTTGGCGTGACTTCTAACAACTCTTTGATTTCCTTTTTCGAAGAAAAGTGTTCTTTATCTTGACATCTGTTTTAACCGCTCGACTAAATCTATCTATCTATCTATCTATCTATCTATCTATCTATCTATCTATCTATCTATCTATCTATCTATCTATCTATCTATCTATCTATCTATCTATCTGTCTGTCTGTCTATCTATTTATTTATATCTCGCTCTCTCTCTCTCTCTAAATATATATATACATATATATATATATATATATATATATATATATATATATATATATATATATATATATATATATATATATATATATATATATATATATATATATATTTGAATAAATCATTTAAACATATTATTCTGTCATACAATTGGTAAAATCTGAACATAACAGCAGGGTTTTTGAGCCGACAAAAAAAACTATTATACCTAAATGACAAGAAAGCGGTTGAAACACTGAATGTCAATATCAATAAGACTACTGTTAAATTTTTTCTCGTGTGTAATATATGTATAGCAATTTGAAAGTCAGTCACAATGTATGAAGACGCTACCTCAATACGCGAGCAATTTTCATGTAGGGAAGATTATATTAGAGCAGAAAAACTATATTTCCCCCTCTGTTGACGTATTCATTCTTTGTATCTGTTTGATTGAATTTGTTGCGTCAGATGCAACACTATCTTCTAACGCGAGTGACTTTGGCCGATCATATTCGTTGATAACTTCTTGGTTTTGTAGCTCAGCGTTGGAACCTCTGCAACGAGTCTCCACAACTCTTTCTTTTCGTACCTTATCATATACTGTTGATGGATAGACTCTTGGTAACGATTTCGTATATACTTTGTCATACCAATATGAGGAATCAGCTACTGAAACCAGTTTCTTGGGTTTCTTTGTAACAGTGGGATCCGGTGCAATTTGTTGTAAAGTCATATAACTATGTTGAACCATTGCATCATGTCCCATATTATTTATAGTTGGATGTGCACCTCCTAATGAATCCGACCCCAAGCGATGATATGTTTCGTCTGAGCGACATTCATCTTGAACAAGAGCATACTCATGCACATGTTCATGTTCGTTGATATTTTGTGATCCATCACTTTTAATCAAGGGTAAATTACAATGTGTCCTGAATTTGCCTGTAGTAATGGGGGACGATCGCACCTCTCTTGGGTAAATAATCTGCCTCTCTTGTATTGTGACGTTTCCTGGGCAACTAGTAGTCACGACATTGGTAAGATTATCTAAATTGATGTTAATCGCCGAAATCATTGTAGCGTTTTCAGCCCTTGATGTCATTTCAAAGCTTTGTGACCCATTACCATATCTGATGGCTGAAAGAAAGGAAAATTAATTATTAACCGTGGTGTTTGATACTGAAAGGATTGAAGATAAGTAGTTGTGCATAAATGATGAACAATATTAACAGATGAAAACTACTCTATGTTTTATGAAATATACATTTCGCATCCTCAAAGTAAACGATTTATAGTGGTTGGTACTATAAAGTGTATTGTTCTTTATAGCGCTAGGATGAAGATTTAGCTACAAAACTAAGCAATTTAAAATATTGTTATCTTATATTGTTTGTGGACAAACCTTTGCGTTTTCAGTCATCCTCTTCTTTGTAAATATATTTGTATTTTTTTGTTTACATCGTAGCTTAGTGCTTAGCTTGTCGTTCTAGGAAGCACTATGAATGCCAGTTTGAATTCAGTTTTGAAGGGCCAGTCACAGGCTACTTAGTGTTTTTCTAGTGATGCTACTAATCTTAATCCATAATCACGATATTATCTATCTTATGTTGATGTGTCGTTCATGTGTCGTTGAATTAGTCAATCATATTCCGGATTATTCCTAATAGCCCAATATCCATGTTTTATTACTTTATAAAGCGTCCTTTCCATTAAAGAAACTTGCCCATAAGGTAATTTATGTGTATATTTCCTTAGTTTGTTCATCTGAACCTCAACATGCCCTGTATAGTGTACAGTTAATGTAACTACGTTCCGCATTAACAAATAATTGATGTTATTTTTTAAAGATCTAATTCTCAGTTTTTATTCATTTCTTTCTTACTGCTTGTATAGAAAATGTTACTTGCTGTACATATTAATTATCCAGAAATTTCAAGACACTCTTTACAGTTAATAAATTTAATGTTTTTTTCGAAATATTAATGTATATACAGAATAATTTAAAATGCAGGACATTTACTCCAAATAAAAATTAATATGTGTGATTGTTTACTCAGTCTTTTTAGAACTTTATGTGTAATTCATTAGTGTCAGTCCATTTTGATACGACCGAAAATGACTTTTCTTTATTGATAAACTGCTTTTTCTCATTCCCTTTAGTTTTAACCACATTGCAGGTATTCGACGGAATTAAAATAATACTCTATTAATAAATTGTTAGCATTGATTAAATAGTTGATATTACCTCTTCTTTGTCGAAGCTTATACAAGGCAATGTTAGCCGTGCCTGCTGCCACTAGCAGGACCACAACTACGATCACTATTAAAGACGGCAGAAACCAATCTGAATTCACTGTAAATAAATAAATTTGTGCTAATAGTAGAGAAGCAGAATGTATATTATTGAACGATATACCTAACTATATACATGCTAGTTTATATTCGTACATCAAGATAGATAGATAGATAGATAGATAGATAGATAGATAGATAGATAGATAGATAGATAGATAGATAAATAGATAGATAGATAGATAGATATATAGATATATAAATATATAGATAGATAGATAGATAGATAGATAGATATATAGATAGATAGATAGATAGATAGATAGATAGATAGATAGATAGATCGATAGACAGATATATAGATAGATATATAGATTGGTACAAAGATAGATATAAATACTAAAACAGCTTATATATTTATACATAATTTGTAACTGTAAATGGCATGTATAATGATTCGAAGCTGTTTCATGTGATGATTTTATATGCACTTAATGCAAAGATGTGCCAAATACAGTTGGTACTTAGAGGGTAGTACATAATGTTACAAATTGTGAGGCAGGAGTACTATGCATTACACCAACACAGACAAGCTATATTCCATCAGTAAATATCCAGATACAGTATGACATTTATACATTATAACGAATTCTACCATACAATAAAAAAGATTTTAACTCTGTATATAACATGTCTTCAACAAATTTTTATTCTCTTTAAATGAAATATATATGTCATTACTTACCATAATGTACATTATAACCCAGGGGAGATCTTGATGTAATTTCACCTTTTTCTTACAAACAAAAGACAAAAAATATAAAAAACATGGTAACTTTCAGACGAATTCCTAATGATTTCTATGTCAGAGCTAGAACGCATTTGATTGACAGCAGAAAAGTGTCGAAACTATAAAAGTCTTTGATTTTCATTCTGCTCACTAAATGATGTTGTATGTGCCTACAGATTATAGATCAATTAATTTGCCGACTGATAGGCGACCACCAGGTGTCGACTATTAAAGATGCATATTACTTAAGGGAGAGAATGATTAATCATTCCTCTGAAAGAATTACTTGCCAAAAAATAAAAACGGATACCTACTCCGAGTGCATAAATGCATACAAAACAGTTAAGGAAGACCTGGTATACTGGAAACTAAATGCTTAAAGTGGTACTAATTAACAGTGAAGGAAACATAAATCAATAAGAACACAATACAAAAATAAAAAAAGAAAGTAGCTTTTTCTTAAAATATCACTTACCACCGATGACAACAATAACTGCAGATACCTAATAATGGCATAAAGGGTCTATTTCTTTCGAGTAACGCTTATAACTGAACCTTTATTAAATGTGATACGTAAACCAAATATGTACGAATGTTTACAAATCAAAATATTCTTAAAAGTTCAATTAAATCAGCTTTCTTCATTCACTATATATGATGAGTTCTGAACGAGAGAGAGAGAGAGAGAGTGAGAAAGAGAAAGAGATTATGATTACTAATATTATTATTAAAGGATACTAACAATATATTTAAATTTACGTTGCTTTCGATGGATTCGAATCTGGCGTACGCTTGCTTTAGTTGCTTCGAGACTTGATCAATATCAGAATCATAAATATGTGCACGAGTGGACCACATATATAATAAATATCTCCCTGAATATCAAGGCAGGCACCACTTCAAAACTGAAACAGGCTTGATTTACATTTCGAAATGGAATAAAATCTGAGCAATATGTACAGAACTCTAACACTAATTATAATTTCAAAAAAGCAATTATATACAATTTGCAAACTTGTTTTCTTATTACTATTACAAGACAGGGTTGTAAATTAATCAATGGACAATATTCTACAAATAGGGTGGATTAAACAAAACATAAATGTTACCTCGAATGTCAATGAATATAGAATCCAAAAGGAGACCAGTGTCATCCCAGGCAATGTACGTGTCCTTGTTATGCCATGTTAAGCTTGCAAATATAAGCCGAAGGGTCGCTTCCTTGAATTCACAAGTTGTTACTCGACCCAGATTACCGTCCATGACATAGGTACAATTCTTCTGTTTCAAATTAAAAATAGCCAAAGGTCTGCAATCATTAGACCCCATTTGGTTAATTATGACCAAAGACGTATTCGTGATTTTATAAATGAAATCTAGGATGAATGTTTCATCAATGGATGCAGTCAATCTGCAACCTAAAATAGGAATGTTACAAAATAGACTTATAATATTTATAAATATTCAAATGGATGCACATTATAGTAAATGACACATTTTGATTTAAAAGACAAAATGCAATTATAAAAGGCTTTAAGACCAGACTTTGTTTTAAACTTAAAGATTTTAGAAATTATATTATACCTACTTGCAAAGTTTCACAAGGCAAATATCCGTTATTTGTTTCTATGACCTTCTCCAAACCCGAACAAGCCTAACCCATCATCATAAGCTCAACATTAACATAGTGATTGCAAAGGACACCTATTACATATATTATGTATAATTAGATTTTGACAGTTTATTGACAACAAAATACCACCGTAATGGCATTTTCTTTGTATATCATCCTTCCCTCGGGAATGTTTATCACATGGGCTAAAACTGCCTCAGCATTAGCAAGTTTCCGCCCAAAGCGATTAAAGACGATGCCATGACGCACAGACGTATGGAATCCCACTATTCGCCCTGAGGTCATGACTGATAGTATTCAGTATACCTTTTAGGTCAAGCTTTGCGGTTTGAAAATATATTGTCATAACGTCAAACCGGGTGAGCAATGAATATTCTGATAATGAAAATCTCCACTCAAAACATGAAAAACCTTGGATGTCAGAACTATGATGTTACCATAGCGCAAACACGGGAAATTAATATGGGCTTATGCTAAATTAAAATTAGTATGACGCAGATCGAGATATCGGGTCTGTATTTATCGAACAAAATTTCAGAGCATTTCGTACAGGCAATATGTTTATGCGAAAACGTGACTTAATGAAACAATTTCTCTTGTTAATTACGGAAGGTTCCAATAATACGTACGTGTAACGATAATAGTGCTTTTAGCTTTCTCACATGAATTTCTGCTGTCGGTAAAATTTCCACTGTCCGTAAAAGTAACATTCAAAAGCATAAAACTTAGACTACCATTGGTCATTTTCAAGTTTGTTATTCGTCCAGTGTAGTTTCTATTAACACCGTTGGTGTCCTCATGGCCGTTAACTGTGTGATACAACATCACATTAGTGAAATGTTGCTTACTGGTGGAACCACAAAAGTAAATTTCCGACTGGTTTTGTCTATTTGTTTGAACTGCATCGATGCTCACAGTTACATTATCTCCAGGGTGGTATATTTTTGTTTTCGAACATGCTGCAATAAATAGTACGTAATATAGTTTATTGCAATATTATTCAAAATAATCTAAAAGGTAAATACCACACAGTACAAAAGGACTTTTTTTGTATCTATAAATACACACTTACTGGAAATTATCTCTTTATGCAATGGATAATTTTGTTTTCTGTTAAGTTAAGATATTTTGTATCAAGAATATCAGAGTAAACTATTCACATTGTAATTATCATATAGTAATTAATTGTTTTATGCTCTTTAAACGTCTTCGCAGGGACTTTTTCAGACAGCCAGACAATTATCAAAATTTGTACGAATGACTACTATACACATATTGCTTCTTATATGTATTACCATAACACTATTAAATTGATGTCGTTGTGAAAGTACTGAATATTCACTAAAAGTTCAGAATCCATTACTCTCTTAGATGCTTCATGAAATCGATAATAGCATCAACAAATGTATTTAATTATCAAACCTGAGATTCAAATTAACATTATATTACCGGTGGGTACTTTAGAAGGCACGTGCAGTATATAGCTAGAAATTGTTTCCGTTGATGCAACGTAGCAAATATTAGTTGTGGTTTCATTATTAGTAAATATAATAAGGCCATTCACATACCTCATTAAATTTAAATTAAACGTTTGAAAAGGACATGCATATACTTCCATATGCATGTTCACGTTATCCAGCAAACGTGTTCACGCCTGTGAACAAGGTAGTATAGATGTTCTTGTTGGCGGAACTTTATGTTCTTTATTGTAAATGTACAAATTTGGCCCCTTCAAACAAAAAGACCAAAAAAAAAAAAAA
Source organism: Unio delphinus (assembly GCA_029339505.1). NCBI lineage: Eukaryota > Metazoa > Mollusca > Bivalvia > Unionida > Unionidae > Unio > Unio delphinus. The sequence continues at coordinate 22,313,536 of JAQISU010000108.1, forward strand.
CTCGGTAGCAGCAAATGTTTTTTCGACCAGGTTTCTAGTCATTACAATAACATCTTTGGAGTTGCCATAACTCAGTAATATCTTAGAAACGTCTTGAAATCCTCTGCGGAGAAAGATAAACATTATATAATAAACACATGGAATTATATAACATTTAGCATTCTTGCCGTTTAGTTTGCTTTCATCCTTAGGTGGCGTAATGATTTTTTAGAAAACAAATACAACAACAACAACTGCTACTACTAATAAAAAACGATGAAAATGCAAACAAATATCTTATTAGGAAGCACGTTGTGGCTAGAACAATAATTTGAGCTCAGTATCTGTACTACTTGAAGAGTTTCGCATACCATTAAACTTCTCTCAATATTTAAGTAAGAACGGTTATTTGTTATGGTGTTTGAACAAGCGCATTTTCATTGCAGCGAGACATCGAATGAAAGAATCGATATTTTCATTAACATAAATATGTTACTGTTTTCATGAGTAGTTTAGGGGACGAAACTTTAGATCGTTTGCTAGTTTAGAAATCCAGATTTGCGTTTAAAGTAAGATATTATGTCATCTCAGTATCTTTGGTGCAAAATATAATTTGATGTAATGCAATAGTTTTGCACATAAACACATACAAAACTCCTCAAAAACTGTTATGATTTTGTATGGAAGGAATACATATTGTTCTAATTACTTTTATTTTCTTTCGGCTACGAAAATAACTACAGGTGACATACTACATGGACTTTATAAAGCAATGTACTCGAATACATTATGTTGTATATGTCTGATGTTTAAGTCATGTTTAAATGATTTAGATGCATTATACTGAACTTATTTCATTGATTAATTCCAACACTGAGCCAGATTTTCGTCAATTAATGGAAATATGCAATAAAACGATTCTGTTATAAAAATGTATCTGACAAATACATTGTCATGCATTAAAACCTCTCCTTATAGTTGTTCATTATGATTATTGATAATGTTCAGTGAATTCCAAAAAATAATGGGCTGCATCATTAGCAAAGCAGAACAATTTTGGATTGCTTTTTTAACTATCGAAAGTTAACCACAGCTGATACTAAACTAGTGCACATTAATGCAATTACTCACAATATGTGAACATAATCGTCACACACATACATATAAACGCATATGCTAATACGATCAAAAGCACAAAAACATAATTGATTTTAAAGGCTACTATAACGATGAATATGTTTCATCATGTTGAACAAACCAGGTGACATTTGAAAGAGTGACGAAGAAAGGGGTAGAATTATGTGTATTTTTTACCTATAGATGACATAATTATCAGATAGTTATGTTAGAAAATAATTCTTTATTGTTATTTCATATCAAGTATGATAATGAACAGAAGCTCCGAAACTTAAAATGATTCCTTTATGTAGATTATCTTCATCGACACATCCCTAATATGATTTCATCAGCTTGAAAAACCGGTAGTTTATGCAATAATCTGATATTTTGCAATGAATTATAATTGTGTGAGATTTTGTTAAATATTACATGATATATGACAGTATCAACAACTCCAACTAAGTAATGTTACTCTAAATCTGTTGTTTGAAATAGCGCAAATGAAATCACTTACTCAAGAAGAAAATTCTGGCAAGGAGAATACTTTGTCACTGACAAATTCCATACCTGACAGATAATGGAGCTTCCATTCATTGTTCATTTAAAACTGGTATACATTCTATCTATTTATTTACCTCTTGTTTGACCTATTCCAAACAAAACAAGAAACAGGCATGTCTTCCTTAGAGTTGACATTATTTTCATTAAGTAGTATCTCCACAATTGTCAAGCTACGGTAACATAACATTCAATAATTCCAACAAAAATGATAGTCTGTTGTACTGCAGTAATGAATGGTGCTTCTTTAGACTGACCTAAATGTTCACTGACAAACACAGGGTATAGCGAAAGTTCCCGTTCACACTGTAAATGAGCGATGAAACAAAAACAAACTCGCATATAGCTCAGGTTCACTGATTGTTGAAATGTAAAGATATTACCGCTGGAAATGAAAAGGTATCAGGCAAGTCTGTCACTTCGGTATGGTAAGGGAGAATCACAAAGTCAAAGCCACATCACATTTGATCCGCATAAACAAAACTGAGAAAGCATTCACATGTACATGTCTAATAAGAAGGAAGTTTGTCTAATTGTTCCTAGTGCATCGGAAGACATCACACAGGAAAACGGCAGGAGATAGAAATTATGACACAAGCAAAATATCCTTGATATTCGATAGAAAAATACGATTTCGTCCCGTGCCTTCATTCCCTCACCACTTTACATAGTATCTTGACTTGTATAAAGATATAGTCAACCAAATTCATTCGAAAAATATTAATTTGAACAAGGTAAAATCTGATTTCTAGTTTTAAAAATACAAATACTATGTTAAATACGTTTCATTACCAATGTTTGATTACAAATAAAGTTCTTGTCCCACAATATAGGAGTCCATGGATGGTAATATTGGTCAGGGTAACAATTTGTGTGATTGTGTGTACGAGAGAGAGAGAGAGAGAGAGAGAGAGAGAGAGAGAGAGAGAGAGAGAGAGAGAGAGAACAAGTAGAGAACGCAACATATTTCAATTAATAGTTACAGGGACTCGCTTATTCTTAGTACATCTTAGACAGAACATGGTCCATACTCATATCCATCAGACTAAACAAGCAACATATGATTTTAGACAGTTCCTATAAACATATCGATACCTATTATTGACACTGCTATTTATTTTACGAAGAAGTATTTTTAATGTAAAATTGTGATTGTGTGATTATGATTGTTAACGTAACGTTAAGACAGTTTCAGTCGTATCGCTATGATGTCTGCTGTGTGAAAGTATGGTGACTTCTAACACTGGGGATTCATGCTACAGACATGTAACATGATGTCCAACCCAGTCACATTATCAGAATCGAATGATATACATGATATGCACAATACACGTATTTGTGCAATGATTAACGCTCTTTTGCTATCAAATATCTATGCTACAAAATCAAACATTTATTATTAAAATAAACAATACTGCCTTATGGTATCCTAATCTAATCAGGTCTTTGTTATATATAAACATGTATGCGAAATTTAATTTTTCTATTAAAAAGTATTTATCAGTCGGCTCGGACTGACGAATATACTGACATATAATTCAAAGCACTTACGTACAAACGGTTTAAAGTAACAATGAGGGATTGGCCATGATGGAGTGCATTACTGATTTTAACTGTCATTTATGTATGTTGTTCACTGATAATTACTGCCTTACTCAATCCGTTTTGCCGCCTACTGAAACCGTTAGAGACAGGAATATATAATACTGTACATGAAGCAATATGTTTCAGATAAGAGCAGGAAATCAAATAAGACGCTGAACACAAATAAATGCTACATAGATGTAGGAAATATGTATTTAGTTATATTCCAAAATGAAACTAAACACATTTATGCTACGGTCTGTAAATCAATTCAGGTCTGCTGACTTAACCTTTAGCGAATCGACCTACACCACCAGCATTCAACGTTAAACATTATTGTCGAAATTCAACACGTTAAAGATAACACCTGAGAAAACACTGGCTAAACGTTTTCAATTATACTCACATTAAAACTGACCAAGTATAGGACTTATAATTATGCAAATTTGATTTGAATAGGTAATATTAGTTTGCTTCTGTGGAAGTGATTGAACTGACACGCCCAAAGAATTCCCTACAAAACGTAGGCCATTATTTTGTTTCACAGGAGTTTAAGATGTCTAATAGGACAATCTCTTCTATGATATAGTCATGTTACCAAACATAACTGAATAATGCATTGTAAGTTGTGGCCTAATTTCTTTTGTTCCCAAACATTTTACATATTCCTGACAGATTCAGAGAAATGTATTTTTCGGTACAATACAAACAGTACGTTCCGCAAGTACTCACATACAGTTTAAGGTTGTGTTGTCTAGCTTTACTCGGTACATACAATACATAGTATTTAATTACCTCAGATCATCAGCAGCGTGTTCTATTAATGTACAGTAAATTATGTTTCTTTGTTGTGCAGTTTATGATCACGGTGTCACAGTGACGATTATATGAAAGCCAGATGTGTCTTCAGACAACCAGTGCAATGTAATTTCGACATTTAAAATGAATGTAGGTACATTGCTAAAAAGTACGAAACCATCATCGCAGAAACCATATTCTACGTGAGACTTTTGGAAGTCTTACTTAACATATAAACGATACACACTTAGTAGAAATATAGACTACCCACTATGACGAGTGCAAGTGAAAATATCCTCAATTGCACTGGACTCCGATTCAAGATCGTAAAATGTTTTCTAAGGATTGCTGTTTTCCCTGGATTCAAACATAAAATCACTCACGTCGTAAGCAATACAGCTCTGGTAGGAGATATCGATCTAAATCGTGTCAAATTCCAACACATTAACGTGAATAGACGCATACAGTCCTGTAGTGGTTGGTAAAGATGAGTCACATATTTTTAACTCACAATTGTCTACACCCACCATTCTCGAGTATGTTTTGAAGCTTCCGGTGAAATATAGACCAGTAGTGTCCAAGGCATATCGTAAGATCAGATCAGCTTATAGAGGAATTACATCAACCTGTAGTAGGTTTGTCCAACACAGTGAACTTCATCGTGTATCCATAATTGACAATATGCTGTAAATCAATAATTCAAGCAAGTTCTCCACGATAATAAGTAAATATGAGTACATGTAACTTAAGGAGAAGAACATAATCTTGATCAGGGAAAAAGGAAGCCAACAATACAATCTCGACTGCTAGAAAAAAAACAGCATTAATCTTTCTCTTGACTTAGTTAAACTAATTACAGGTCTAACTTTATAGCATTTTGCGAATGTGAAATGGATTACCCTATTCAGAAACAGCACACAAATTGCATGATAATAAGTCAAGACGAAAGGTTGGTCGTGTGTCAGAAAAGTAGTATCAATATATTTACATGGCGCAAAACTAATAATAACTTGTAACGCAAACAAAGAAAAATCGAACCCTTGGACATAAAGTATCCTCTGACCTACTTTTCATATACTAAGTGCTTTGTTTGCCCACAATTACTCTAAAAACCATGATAAAATATAAATAGTTTCAAGGTCATAATGACTATCTACATTCTTATAATATATGCATGCAGTGTGTTTTTATGGCAAAATGACACTATAAAGGATATTTGGAAAATTAGTCTGGTTCCACAATGTTGTAAATTTTGCAAATATCTTTATCTTAAATTTATTTTTGCATATGAACAAGCTTGTTGAATATGGGATGGCCATAATCATCTCCCTCTCCAAATTTGAGGTACCTGCTAGAAAAGTTTCAAATGTAGACAAAAGGTATGTCTTCTTATTTCATAAGATAAATTTTTTTTTAGATACCTTCTTTTAAATTCTCTCTGTCGATATTTTTTTTTTGCTTGGAAGAGGTAAGGTATGCATTATGTAGATTGAATTTTCATTAGTTAAGAACCGTGGGGCTAAACCTTTTTTATACGTATCTTTTAACAATTGGTGGAAAAGATTTTATAATTTCTAACGTTTTTTCAAACATTTGTAAAGTCCTTTTGTGGTATATTTTAAACTTTGTAATTAACATTTTTCACTTGTCGCCATTCTAAGGATAATTCTTTATTCTTTAATATATAAATTATATATCTGTGAATATTGCACTTTAAAACTTATATATTTACAGTTTTTAGAACATCTACTTCATGTTTCTTGTTATATTGGTGGAAATGTGATAATATTCTTTTTTTCAATGCGTTGCTAGCTTCGACGTTTTTTTATTCATTTCAGTTTCGACCATATTTAAAATTTTGTGTTAATGTCAGTTGTGTAAATTTTGGTAATACGTTCAGTTTGGGCTAACATCTATAATTATATTTTGGAAACTTTTTTCATATTTTACTAAATAATTGCTGGCCGATAATATTTGTACAACTTCAAGTCCAGGTTATCATAATCTAATGTTCCTGAGCTATAATAACATCAGCTAAAGGCTGTGCTACTTCAAAAGTCTAGCATTACTTTTAGTTTCGATTATTGCAATATGACGTTTCAGAAGATTGGTCTGATCGGATTATATCCGGTTCAGTGTTGCAGGTGTTGAAGAAGAATATTGCAGGGCACTACAGATGACAAAATTGTTTGCACCAAAAATAGTTGGAGGTCGATGTTTTCCGTTTCCTCCACTTCAATGTAAACATAAATAAATATATAAATGCTTTCTCCCTTGATACATAATATGTAAAGATACAAACTAAGGAATCAGGGTAATGTCGTATGTGAAATAGATATATTACATACCCTATAGGTAATTGATGCTCATGTTCCACCTGTACCAAACTCGACGGGATAGGGTCCGCCAAACAATCAATGAACTCGAAACGAAAGCAGTTTTCTACTTATTTATGCACTGATACATAATTATGTATGTCAAGTGTTTCTTCTAGCCAGGAAGGGAAGAAAACGTATTCAAAAGAAAGTTATTTTAACAGCACACCTGAACCAATGGAACTTATCCAGCTCGTAACATTTGCTATCACTACTTATAAATAATATATTGTTGTTGAAATGTGCCTTCAATGAGAAATTTACATAACAATTTGATGTTTGTGTGCTTTTTCTGTTGTGATTTCTGGATAAAAAAAGTTTAAAGGGTAGTACAGAACGAATATATGAAAGGTGTATTGTAATTCCGGTCATAACCATGTTTATCCTATGCAGAAATATGTTACGGTTAATTTAATCGTTTCTTGAATCTCTAATTGCTTATAAACGATGCATCAGAAATTATAACGGATATTGTATACATTAATATGAAGTCCCTTGCATATAGACTATTATACTTCAACATGTATTGCTTATACATCAATGCCTAAGTGTTGCCATTATTCCACTGACAACGCACGGCATACTAACAATAAGTATCCAAACAAAATTGCGACATGTAGTCTATTAAACAATTATACACACACTGCAATAAAAGAATTGGAATAAGAACAGTTAATTCCTATGAGTAAGGGAGATTTATTGTTTAACGAACAAGAAATATTAACATTAAATAAATTTGTCTGGAGACTAGGACAATTATTTGTGGATTAAGTCTTAAATCATAATGCTTTGAGACACGAGAATACAGACATATATAAGTCATCATTATTATCAGTCTCGTTACCTAGTGTGGACGTTGAGGCACCGTGCAGCGGAACATCAGACCTGTTCCACCAACTTGTCTCGATCATGTGCCAATGCCTGTGTCTCTGCAAAACTTGTCCTGGTTCATTCTGTGATATTGTCACTCCACTGTTTTCTCTGTCTACCTCTCCTTCTACCACCTTGAAGACTACTCTGGAGTACTGTTGTGGATAGACTGTTGGCTCTAGTGACAGGTCCATACCATTTCATCTTTCTCATTTTGACAGTGGTGAGAAAGTCTTCATCATGGCCTACTTTGTGCCTGATGCTGTCACGCACCTCTTCATGTGTATAGTGGTCCATGTAAGAGATGCCAAGGATGGTTCTGAAGCATCTCATTTCACGTGACTGGATTATTCGATGTAATTCTGCTGTCAGGGTCCAGGCCTCACATGAATATAGAAAGATTGAGATGACTAGTGCTCTCAATAGTTTGATTTTAGATTTCAGACAGACATTCTTGTCTCTCCAGATGGATCTTACCTTTGACATAGCTGCCGTTGTTTGTGCTCTGCTCGTGACAAATTTCTGCTTTTGATCCCGCTTCGGTGATTATAGAACCAACATATTTGAATTGACCCACTGTTTCCAGTTACTGTCTCTGACTTTAATCTTGGTTGAGATTTGTTTGCCACCATTTGTCATCAGCTGTGTCTTCTCTGCACTTATCTCCACGTCAAATCTGGAACATGTTTCATCCAGGTTCTTCACTAAGGTGGCAAGCTAATCTTCACTGCCTGCAAGCCCATTAATGTCATCTGCAAAGCGGAGGTCGGTGATGTTACGTAATCCTATGCTGACTGTCCCACATTGGTTTTACAGGCCTTTGTTCATGATGCCCGCTAAGTAAATATTGAAAAGTGTGGTTGACAGGAGACAGCCTTGCCGCACTCCAACTGTAGTCTTAAACCAGTCCCATACATAAACTTGAATAATTACTGCACTGGTTGCCTTGGCGAACAGCTGCTTGATGGTATTGGTCAACTTTTGACCATGTTGTACTTCTTCATTGTGGCCCACAAAGTCTCATGCCTCATTCTGTCAAAAAGCCTCTTTGAAATCTATGAACACAAGATAGATGTCTTGTTAATGTTGTGAGTACTTTTCATACAAAACCGTAAGATTTAATATTTATTCTGTTGTGCTTTTTCCACTCCAGAACCCTGCCTGTTCTCCAGCGATTATTTATTCTACTTGTGGATTCAGTCTGTTCAAGATGATCTTCAGCATCACCTTACTAGCATGGCTGATCAAACTGATAGTTCTGTAATTTTGGAACAGCTGGAGATTGCGTTTTTGGGGAGCGTTATAATCAGTGACTTTGTCCACTGTTTTGTCCATTCGCCTGTCTGCCAAATCTTGATGCAGATTTTTGTTCGTTTCTCTATCACTGATTCCCAACCATTCTTGATATGTTCAGCTGGGATGTTATCTGCTCCAGCTGCCTTCCCATTCTTCAGTGCTGTTATTGCTGACTCCAACTCTTCTTTGAGAATTGGGAACTCAACATCATTTATGGAGTTTGGAACTTCAAGCACCTCAGGGTCTCCTAAGGACGTATGGTTGTTGAGTTCTTTACAATACTCAGTCCATCTTTATGCAATGTCATTTGCCTCTGTGAGGCATTTTCCATTTTCGTCTTGAATGGTAGTGACCCTTGGTTGCGTTTGTCTAGTTAGGTCTTTCTCAATTTGAAATGCCATTTTGCTGTTATTCTTTATCACACTGTTCTCTATTTCTGTGCACTTTTGTGTAATCCAATCACCTATTGCTTTCTTCAAGTTTTTTGTCTGATATTCTTGTTTATTTCTCGATACCCTACTGTCCCTGTTGTGTGTCTGGTGTTTTTGAGGTCTCTTCACCCATCACACAGATTCAGAATCTCTTCTGTAACGCAGGGTTTTTCTTTGGACGATGGAGGCCAATGATGTCCATGGCAACTGTTGTCATGAACTCTGTTGAAAGTGTTTGTCATCACTTTAACATCAACATCCATCACAAGAAGTGGAGCAAATTGTCCTTTAATTGTGGATTGGAATGACTTGCAGATGTTAGGGTCCTTCAGTTGTTCAAGTTTGAATTGCCCAAACAGTCAGGAGATTCAATCAGCATATGGGCAAAATACACATGTCAAGAATGTCGCCGGTGAAATAACTCGAAAAACAACCCAACCGGAAGAACAATATAAACAACAACGACTAGACATACACCAGATAAATAAAGAAACGACTCAGAGAGTAACAAGCGAGGAATAGAACAAACAATTTCAGGCATATATTCCAAAGATCTTCCCAAAAGGAAATATCTATGAGCAGACAGAAAATAAAACACACAACTACATCAAGGAAAATTCAAACAACAAAAAGAAGTAACGTTATGCTTAGAACAACATCAGATATATAGACTCGGAAGACCAATAACAACACCACCAACAACAAACACATATATTGAACAAACCCAACAACAGACTGGGTAACAAAAAACAACCAAACGGTCAACAAACAAAATAATAAATATATAAACACAGAAGCTCAAACAAGCAGACAAATAACCAAAACCAACAAGGAAAAATGTCTCGAGAAAGAAACCAACAAGAAGAGCAAAGATAACAACAACAACATCAACAACAAGGCTAACATCATAAAAAAAGGAATATGTAGGTGACAAGCATGGTACAGAAGAAACAAATCCAGGCTGAGATTCCGTTTATCTTTCAGAGATAAAATTCCAGGAGCAGACAGAAAAGCAACAACGACAACTTAATCAAGGAAACAATCAAGAAAATAAAGACAATACAGGCTTAAAAAACCTCAGAAAAAGTCACAACAGAAACAACAAAACCTAATTTAAAACAAGCTAATCAATAGATGCGGAAACATAAACCACAGAAAAAACAGCTAAACAACAGCCTGGATAAACCCAACAAAACCAGGACAGAAAAAAGCCATGTAAAGAAACAGTCGGAAAACCAGAAACAGCAAAACTAAACAATGAGACATAGATACAACTAGAACAAAGAAAACTAAACAAGGAAGAACAAAGAAAAGACCAACAAGAGAAACCAAACCATAAAGACAACGACAAAATATAAACCTTGACATCATCTGAAGAGATAAGATAAAATGAAACCATATAACTAACTCTGACAGCAGAATATACATTTTACTTAAAAACAAAATAGATGACGGAAGACGAATGCCTAGATAAATTTAATATTGACTTTCATGACTAAACCAAAAAGAAAAAAAATAATATACATATACATGTACTCTTACAATCTTTCTCTTTCTCTCTCTCTCTCTCTTTATCTCTCTCTCTCTCTCTCTCTCTCTCTCTCTCTCTCTCTCTCTCTCTCTCTCTCTCTCTCTCTCTCTATATATATATATATATATATATATATATATATATATATATTGCAAAAGCTCTGATGTCTCCAACAGCCATTATAAAAATAAATGAGCATGAAGAAATACATTAAGTAAGCCATCATTGTATGTATTTATACTGGAAAATCATAAGTGGTCATATGAAATGTACTTTACAGTGACCGTATTTATTAAAAGAGTTTGGTATTACGGGAGATGCATACTTTCATTTTGATTGATGACTCTTGGATGATCAGAGCGTGAAAATGACAACATTTAGATAATCAGTGAAGCATTATACAGAGACAGACAATAAATTATGAATAGCCACTGTTTCTTTTATATATCACAGAATGATAACGTGTCTTAAGTTAATGTGGCAAAACTGTGAAGTCAAATATTAGTATTTTTTTAAAACTTTGTTGGTGCGTTATGTACTATTGTTCGTATCTTTTTAAAATGTTGTGTGAAGCCAAATGTTTAGGGGGTGTCATTTGCCCATGAGCTCTTGTGTGACACTAATTAAGTCCCATATTATGCAGAACTGTATGGTATCAAAACATCATTTCTGATGTCATTTAAAAAATCTGTATCTTGCAATATATATATATATATATATATATATATATATATATATATATATATATATATATAGTATTCCTTCTTTTCTTTAGGTAATTACATAGATCTATATTTTAATCCAGGTCATGCACCCCCTCAATTCACAAAGACAATTTGCAATGAGGCATCAACTGTTATACAATTCTTGATATTTGATATTAATCAGTACGTAACATCAAGGATTTGCCAAGATATTCTTATCGAACAATCTTATCCAACGTTTGTTTTGTAAGTATTAGCTTTCTTATTAAAATAAAGTTCATATTGTCAGTAAGAGAGCGAGAGAGAGAGAGCGAGAGAGAGAGAGAGAGAGGGAGAGAGAGAGAAAACTAGAATGAGCCAAGGCGATTTTTGAAGACACAAATTACACACATAGTCGAAAATCGTTCAATAATCTTGATTAAAATATGAATAAAAAATGTTACATAAATGGTAAAAGCAATATCCAGTAATTGAGTAAAGGAATTGTTTCAATTGCTGCATTTATATTATTTTTACTGAAAAAAACTTTGCTTTATTGAATTTCTTTTTACTTTAAATATCTTATGAACTCAAAATGATATAGCCTGTTTGTATGTTTTATGTTGGTTATTGACATTAGAGAAAGGTTTGCTGCTTTTGACTTACAAAAGAATATTACTCGCCAACCTACTTTTTTGGCAATCTACAGGTTTATATTTTGCAAAAGGTTGAAATCTTAATGAAAACGAAATTCCCAGAGTGTTTTACTGGTTATTGTCTACCTTGTATATCTTAGGCATTGTTCAAAAAACGTTTTATTAACTGTATGGTGGTGCATGATTGGTGTAATATGGATTATATAGTATACAGATTGGCCTTAATTCAGATGTACACCTTTCAAATAAAGGTTAGCTGTACTTGGTCAGTTTCACTTCCTGAACTTCAGAGGTAAATTTTTTTTAAAAACTACTTTTTAAATTTTATGTGGTTTTTTTAGTTCATTAATTGCATTTCAGAAGATGATATTGTCTCGTGTGGCAAATTAATTTTCCCTTTCTTAACAGCTACTAAAGTAAGTTACGTTAGACAAATTCTGGCTGATTTGTTTAGTACAATGGAGGTGTCATTTTATTTATCAGTGTGCTAAATTTTTTTTTACAATTTCCAAAAGTTTAATATCCCAAGAAATTCTGCTATATTACATAAAAATAGCGTAGAGGTAATCCACCATTCTCTCCACTGTGCATGTGTTATTTGCAAACATCTTCACCTTACATCATCACGCTCTCAAAAGTACATAATAACTGGCGAGTGTCCACTTCAGTGTATTACGACTATTTTTTTTTTGCATTGGTGTACATCATAGAATGGGTTTAATCTGCTCTCTGATCAGGCAGTAGGACTTTAACTGATTTTGATTGATACATGCAGGCTGATATTTTAGTGTTTTTTTTAAGTATATGATCTATATTTTTTTGTAATCATCTCGTTATTTATATTTTTTGTTATCGTGTTTACTAATGTTGCATGCGCGTAAATCTTCTAGCGATTAGGCGATATGCAAAGTCCTCATTTAATTTGCATTATTATAATTATTATTATTATTATTATTATTATTATTATTATTTTTATTATTATTATCTAGAAATCAAGACGTACTAAATATTTATTGCCAAACATAGGTATGTTAAGGACATCTTGTATACTTTGACATGGTTTACAAGCATTATCCTCCTTGTGGAAGCTAGAAATAATAATAATAATAATAATAATAATAATAATAATAATAATAATAATAATAAAAATAATAATAATAATAATAATAATATATATGTTATTTACAAAAAATTTAGAAAAGTCAAATATCGACATTTGCCATACTTGATACACATGTCAGCTTATGTGAAAGATTTTGCAAATTAAACGTTATGTGGAAGGAAGCAACAATTGTATTACACATTTGTTTTTGCTATATAAGGATGTATATAATCGCCTTATAATTACTATTTAAATATTAACTTGTTTGAAATGAGAGAAAGGATTTAAACGAAATCTATGAAGTCACAATCATTTGTTGCTTTTATGTCTTCATGACATTTACAAATTATTATACATATGTACATAATAAATTAATCTTCATGCATTGACCAATTAATAAAGGTAGTTTGTAAAGTTAATAATTATTCATTAATATATGTGCTTATCAGTATACAGTAGACTCCGGTTAACTGCACACCCTCGGCCCGTCACGAGACCGTGCAGTTAACAGGAGTGTGCAGTTAACCGTCGTACGGTACAGTACATTTTTAAGCATTGGGAAAAATCGGGACTGGTGTGACTATGTGCAGTTATCCGGAGTGTGCAGTTAACCGTTGTGCAGTTAAGTGGAGTCGACTTAATTGAATTTAATATTGTTGCTGCATATGTGAAATGTATGAGAGTATGCGAATGGAAAAATATATTTCAGTTGGTTGCTGTGTTTTGTTTAGGATAGAGAGAGGGAGAGAGAGTGAAAACAGAGACACAGAGACAGAGGCAGAGATAGAAAGAAAATCAGAGAGTTTTATGGTGGTATTATAGTTATTAAACTAAATGACCACCTGTAAGTATACTAAACTTTTGTTTTAACCACTTGTTGGTTGCACAGATTGCTTAGTTTATATTGCAAGTGAAACACCTTTGTGGTGCAACGCGATACAGAGAGCTTAAGGGTTATTATGGTAAAATAAACAATGACCATCACAGCGTCCCTGACAAAGTTATAAGAACCCCAGAAGACTATATGACTAGATTCTCAACAAATAATAATTAAAACAAATAATGATTTAAACAAATACATATATTGTATATAAATGAACCAAGAATTTCAACCACATCCTACGACCAAGAAGTACGAAGCATTACGTGAGGGTGTAGTCAGACACTTTTGAAAAAGCCACTAGAGACTGTCGATAATGATTGTTATCTCAGACTTACTGCTGGAAAAAAGATAGTAATGATACATATTCACCTACGAATCATTCTTTGGGAAGATCATAAATGGTCATGTGATTGACCAAAATTGATTCAGATCCTAAAATATGTTTTTTATTTTTTACCTTCAAGCCATCACAAAAAGTTGGAATGCCCATTGCGGTCGCACAAGAATGAATACAACAATTTCGAGATCTGTCAAATCAGTAAATACTGACACGGGGCAAAAATTAATGTTTCAATCGATGAATGCAGTCATCAGGTATTTTGATGTTTGTATGTCCTCTGTTCGATATGTAGCAAAGAAAATACAAAAATCTGCCCTTTCTAAGAAATATAACCCGAATGTTCGGTTATAATATATCTGAATACAGTTAATTATTCCCATTATTTATTATTTAAAGTTAAATTTATTTTTTAATGAACATTGAAAATATCAATGATGTCATTTCCGCTATGACAAATTTGAAAATCAACAAATACAATTATCACATAAACTAAATTGTGACAAAATCCATTTTCATTTTGATTACCTACAATAGCTTAAATTCGAAAAGGAGTATACGCAACCTTCACTGATAGATTCTTGAAATAAATCTAACAAGTGGTTTACGCATCGTAAGGAAATAATAGCTAATTAAGTCATTTCAAAACCGTCTTTACCGCAGTAGAAAAAGTAAGATCAGAATTATCAAAAACTTGGAAACAATGAAAAATATTAAATCACGTGAAAGACAACTTTAAAAAGATTATATAAACTAGTTCCGAGAATAGAAGCTAGTTCAAACAAAGCGAATGTAGGTCAGCAGAAATACTTTGATTCACAACCTTTTTAACTACTAAAATCATGCACGATGATTTCATCAACACTGATTTATTTACTTATTATGATATTACTATTAAAAATAATGAAACTTTTACTCTTAGGTATCTTTGATCAGGTAATTGCTATTAAAAACAATGAAAATCGTCATATTTGCTTATTCTGAAGTTACCGGACTGCTGAGAGAGTTTACAATTTATTCTTGTTAATAAATTAGTATCACACCGCATGTATAAGGAGTTTACTGGTTCTTGAACGATTAAAAATCCTGGTGGAACCAGTGGTGTAAACAAATATGAAATGTATCCCTTCTGCACCTGATTTGATTGTTCGAGATTTATTTGTTAGTTTCCATCAATAACATCACCTACTAGATTTACTGCGATCGCCGAGGATATATTGACATTTTCAATGCTATATGTCTCCAACCTCCCTCTTGGTCAATATAATCCTTGAAAATACTCATAAAGGATATTGTATTCCATGCAGTGAGTATTATCATAACATTTGTTTTGATAAGATCGCTGAGTATTTGCTTTAGTTGTTCGGTTTCAAGTTGTAATTGTTGTTTGGTGTTTATATAGTGGTCAAGGAATGCAATATCGGAATTAAACCATACCTTATTATCATACGATTCACTATTTTTAAAATGTATTACTCAGTCCCGAACTCGTAGATTAATGTACTCGATATCGTCTATTATTTGATTAATATGCTGAATTGTTTCGATAATTTGTTGTTTTAAATCATCAGAATAATCTTCTGTAGCACTAACAAATAAAGTCCTGTTTCTTTAAAATGCGTCAGTGAGTTCTGGATTTATTATCGGTCCGAATCTATTAATATATCCCTTATTTACCATCATTTTAAGGTTATGCCCTAGAAGAGCACTCGGAAACAGGTCATTAATATTGGTGGGTATTTTTTTACCATCATCAAGAATAATGAATAATTCCCTTTCCCGAATCGGTTCTCTGTACTCTGTGTCTGCTATATATGTTTTCACATCTGTGGTAAACTCAAGTTGGTTCTTGTGGTAGTTGATATTTAGGTGGTTTAATTTCAGGCCGTCCTAGCACTGTTGTGATCTATGACTGATAAATATATACAACATAGCCATGCGAGTTTATTTTGATCGAGGCTGATAATGTTGGTTTATGACACGTGATATCAATTTTTGATAATTATCCCGTACTATATTTTATTCTACGCTGCAGTTCATTATTTATCTGTTCAATATGATAATTATCGGACGGCATAAAATAATCCAATCAGTCGTTCCATTTGTTTTGTTTTATTTGCAAACACTAGAGAATTATTCGGTTCCTGCCCACCAAATTATTTTGATGTAATATTTGACCAGCAGTAATATACTCGTAACTTTGTTAGCGATTTCCATTACCGGAATTGCCGTTGGGAAGTTGATACTAAATTTGGAGTTAGTTGAGGTTATTAAGATCAAGATTGTCCTTGCCGGAGTTGTGTTCGTGGCTATATGTTGCAATAATTCCGTTGTAAGTATTACTGTTATGTTTTTTCTATGTTGCTGTTCGGTAGATGTTAGTCATCACAAAGAACTCGTTTTTGGATATCACTGTATTGTCGAAACTGGGTGATATCATCGAAGATATTTGAGAATATGCAGCCGTAGCGATATGTGACATAATTATATACTCATGTAGTTTATTCTTACTGCATGCAGATATATTTTGCAATGATATTAAGAAACCATGTAATTATTGCTGCTGCTAAAATACAAATTGTAACAACTATAGGTGTAATCACTGTTACTGTTAATAACAAAATACCCGTTCCAGCAATAATACTTGAAACCGAATACACAATTAAGTCAACACGGGTAATACCACTGCCGTATGTTTACCTGATACAAATCAACGAGATATTTTAGTTTAGTTTGAAACTCGGGCACTTGATCATATCGATATAGTTGGACATTCCATATACTATTTACTTAAATCAATTACAAATTCTACATACCATGTGATTGATATTGGTGAAATTACCATCAGTTGAGGTTATTGTAAACACCTCCATGACTCGCTTATATATTATTGCACTTGTAGTATTATCCCCGTGGACATACTTGATGATAAGTTAAACTGTAGACGTTAAAGCAGGGTTAATCTATACATACCCGACATCTGCAGCAACTTTAATGATGTTACTTTTGTCTGTGTCCAGGTAAAATATCCATGATTTTTTGAGTACACGGTATAATATTTTGTTTGTGCTGTATTTTAATTGTATTAACCCGTGCCGCGTTAACAGGTAAATCGCTAACGATATTAACCTGTGTTTGTTTAATTGTATCAATATTTGTTTTATTATCAGAGAGTTTCATGGGGATTGCCGGCAGAGTACCAAAGACATTATTTGCGGTTTCATTAGTTTTTCAAAAATTCCTACTGAGGTTCTCGCCTATATGAAACTCCTACTTATCCCGCAGGGTTGATAGATTATTGTATGTGGTGTTATCTTCGTCTCGCAGCGTTGTTAGTTTATTGTCTGTGCTGTTATATTCGTCTCGCAGAGTTGTTAGTTTCATGTATGTGGCTTTATATTCGTCTCGTAACGTTGATAATTTTCATCTACATAGTTTTGTGTCACAGCATCGTTGTCCAATAATGGATTAACAAGTTCATTTTGTTTTAGTTCATGTTGAACTCGCCCGTCATTGTGTCACCATATTGTTTTACTCGATCATTAACATTATCTCACTGTTGAGAAAGAACACCTGGTTTAATCCTACCAGTAGAATCAAACACTGCTAATGAGTCTGACTAGAATATCATTCAGCGAAACAGGACTCGTTTTCCATTTCCACTGTCAATCTTGAAATATGTCTATTTCGTCTGGCTCCACACTTGAGAGATTTAAGATTTCAGATAATTAATCCTCGATAATTGTTTTTTTACATCTTTTGTTGCCGATATTTGCCCTGTGCTTTTTCTTTCAGGCTCGATAGAGATCTACTGTAAATATCAATCATTATATTTTAAGATCTCTATAAGAAGCGATTACTCGTGTATTGGTGCATGATTTTATATGGTGGTTTTGGTGGTTTGGATATAGTATCAAGTACATTAAATACGTGTTGGTCACATATTGGCGGATCAGACATTGTCTGTGTTGGTAGCGTTGAGAACCAGCGAGGTAAACGATTCAACGTGGATCATAATACGGGTTTCATCGCTGTTTGGTTGCTGTGGTAATTTATCTCGCATAAAAAACACCTCTGAAGTTTTTGATTCTTAATTGTATAGCAGCATCAAGTAAATAAAACTTTGACAGCGGTTTTATTTAACCATCCCTGGCAACTTCAGGATTTTTCACTGTATCATGAATACGGAGTCCCTGGTAGTCTTAGACCCCGCCATTTCTTGGTATCATTTTCCGTTGCCTTATTTAGTGCCACTCCTGCCACTGTTCCAACCACTACTAACGCGGCTTCTTTTTCGCGACTGAGAGGGAGGCCGCGCCAATCAATGCTGGTAATGCAGCGAGAAGTGGAAATATATCACCTGATTAATCATAGGTTGAATCGCGCCCGCAGAGAAAGTAATCTGAACTACTTTCTTTATCTTTGTTAGAATTATTGAAATGATTAATCTGACACGCTGTCAGGGATAGTTTATTTTACCACCAGTGATCTTATTGTGTTTTAACGATGTCGTAGTTCCAAACATTTTAGCTGAATCCGAATACAAATTTTGAATCTCACCAGGAGTCAGAGTAACACTAACGTGACTATATGACAATAATAATAAGGAAATCTAGTTGTCTTTTATGTTTTCTTCTGGTGCATTTCATTTGATCATTGTATTATATTTTTCGCGATCTAAATCGTGATCTCAGGCCACTTCCTGCTATTAGATTTGCAGTAATATTTTTCCTTGATTTATCAACGCTGCTAGTTGTTGATCCGCCGCTTGGTTTTTTTATTGTAATAAAATTCGCAGGCATAATGCCCGCATACGGTAATTGTACTGGTGGTGGTTTTCGTCGTCGAACCAAGGCTGTTATTCTTCCTTAGCTGCAGAAAACGTTTTACTGGCAACATCGCCAACGGCAGTAATACCTTTAACACGAATAGCATCAATAGCTTTCATCGATAATTGTTTTGCGATTCATGCTATTTTTGGAGCCATCCTTGTAAATAACCTTCTCTATAAAATATGTTATAAAAGGGCAATTGTGAATTTACAACGTAGGTCATAGTTGGTTTATAATGGTTGTAGTGTATGGTCATTTTATCTAATTGTTATTGATCTAATGATGTGAGGATCAATCCCTCTGATAACCAACAACGAGATCACCAATATAGTCTCGATATCCTCTAATATCCATGATGCCTTTTTCTAAAAATCATCTACAGATATCAGTGGTTTCATTAATTATTGCCAGTGAATTTCTTTTAGCTTGTTTACCCCCTATGAACATTTATAATCGAGCTATGTCGGAGAGAATATTATTAGGACAGGGAACAAAACCGCTCCCGCGAGTTATACTTGGCGTTCCACTCAGAGAAAATCCATCACCACTACTAAACCAGTTGCGTCTTGCAAATCACCATATTTTTCTAAAACATCATCTGTTATTATTTCTTCTTGGGATGGGCTAGACTCTTGTCTTAGTAAATTATTTTAATTTCAGTGGCTGGTCTCATATGAAAACGAGACTCTTACGTTATATGGAAATGTATAAGTAAAGCCAGACTATTTAAGCATACTAAAATACGAGAGCAGTAAACTTTATTTTTATAAAATGTTGCAAAGGAAGAATTGCAGAAAACATGACTGATCACATACGTCTGTTCCATTGCCAGAACACCCAATGTTTCATATGACAGAACATAAAATGTTTCATATTGAGATAAAACCCAATGTTTCATATTACATAACATCCAATGTTTCATATGACAGAACACCAAATGTTTCGAATGAGATAGAATAACCTTCGTGTGCTGTCTAATGGTTTATTGTAGGTTAAAACCTTTAACAAAACATAAATAGTTGTCAACAAAAACGTATACTTTTAAAGAATCACATAATAATATTAATTGATCAATTGATCAGTTTTCATAGATCAGCCACATCAATTATTTAATTTTGTGATCCATGTACAAAATAGTTACAATACTTCGCACGGTGTATTTATTTTACAATCAACTATTTTGAGCTCAATTTTAATCAAACAGTTCTGAAACACTCACTTTAGTAATGAAAAGTAGCAGAGGGGGCGCAAAGACCAGCTTTTGGAGGCGTCGACGAGTCAATCTAAGGCTTTCTCGTAAATAGTAAACAAAAGCGTCGACGAGGGAAACTGAGGCTTCCTCGAAGACGCCAACGTCGTTGTCACTCACCCCCTCTTCTGCTATGGGGTTAGCCGAATATTTTTTCAAGTCCGACACGATAACGCGTCTGATAAATTTATTGTCACAAATCCGTGTGGGATTGACTGAGCGTGATTAAAGAAATTTCTAAATTGATTATGATCCATATCACCGCCGCACCAAGTTTGCCAAATATTTCGTAGCCTATGTGTGTCAACTCCGTTGAATACAGCAAGAATATTGCAGTTATCTCTGATCACTTTTGGTATTTGAGTGTGTCGTTGAGCGACATATATCACGTCAGTGTTTTTATGCCTACCGCTAAAAAATATCCTAACGGGGTTTTTTTTGATTGTCTAGCATGATACCATCATATACGAATAAATTGTTAATACCCACATCTATATCATCAATGCCCGGTGCTTCATCGATATCGGTTATAAACTCAATAATGCCCTCGCCGGATTCTTCTACCGCTTTGTCGTTAAAATCTTTTAACACATTGTAACATCGCTGATCATCTAGACTCGGAGATACCAAATACAATTTGTCCCTTTTCATCCATCTCGTTATTAAATTAAGTAAAAATTGTGTCTTGCCACTTCCAAATGGTCCGATTATAATTATTCTAATTGAATTCTGCAACATCGCATGGTGTTTAATAGGTTCTTGTCGTCGGATAGCTGAAAACACAATTACATTCATGCTAGTATAAATATATTATTGATCAATATTGTGTGAAATGTAAGAAGCGTACTGGCACAGATGACTTAGCGACGATTACAACTAGCAATCAGCACTTTCTGGTAAATGCGTACAATGTAGTACAAAAAAAATTAGATATGTTTCCAAGAATTAAAAAAAAAACGAGCAGGTGATATTGCAGCCAAGCTAGTAAAACTACCAGGGACACCATGGGCGAAGTATCCGGGAGAAAAATACCTTCCAGGGTATAGCTATTATGGACCCGGGAGAAGACTCGATATTATAGTCGATGATCAAAACCAACCTCGACGTGGTAAATATCCAATAAACTCTATTGATAAGGCGTGTCATGCTCATGATGTTGCTCATAAAAGCAGTAATCTGCAACATAGACGTCTCGCAGATGTAAAATTGATTCATGCGTTGCATTCTATCACTGATATATCATAGAATGAAAAGTTGGCTTCATGGTTAGTAAAATCGGCGATGAAACGTAAATTGCTGTTAGGTGCTGGTAATTAATAATAAAATGGAATCTATTTATTGTTCTCCAAAAGGATACTGGAGGGGTAAAGCAGCAATCGGTAAACTCGCTAGTGCAGCAGTGGTGAAATATACAACGGATTGGTTATCCAAACAGGCGATATGGCAAATGTATATACCGCCGCCTAAACAAATTACCTACTCGCATTTGGATGTGACCGTTCCTAATGAAGTTCATCAAGCTGATATATTATTTCTGCCACATGAGTGTGGTTACAAATACGCGTTAACTGTAGTTGATATTGCGAGTCGATACAAACAAGCAGAACCGCTAAAAACAAAATCATCAACTGAAGTATCTTCTGCATTTGAAAGGATTTATCAAATGGGTCCTCTGCGCTGGCCAAATCTATTACAAGTTGATGATGGCAAGGAATTTCAGGGTGCGGTTCTATTAACTATGAAGAATCAAAATACCGCGTTACGACGAGGACATACTGTACTACATCGCGATCAGGCAATTGTTGAACGATTTAATCATACACATGCTGAGCGGTTATTTGGATATCAATACGCAAAGGAATTCATCCAGGATAATGGGTTAAGAGATTACCAGGTGTAATTACCGCGCTGAATAATGAGGTTACTCGAACAATCAACATGAAATCTAACAACGCGATTAAAAAGATGTATATACCCGTAAAACCACAAAAGGATTTTTCAAAACAACCAATACTCGGTAATGTCACTGGAAGATATTTATATGAACCAGGAGAGCTCGAAGGTGGCACAAAAAGAGCTACTGATCCTATTTGAAGCGTTACTGCGCATAAGATATCTAGCATAACACGATCTACGGGAAGACCAGCAATTTATAAATTGGATTCAACTGCTAATCAGCGAGGATTTACTAGTGAACAACTACAAGTGATACCCGAGGATACTCAGTTACCATCGCGTGGTCTTAACTAGCACCCTTTCGTCTGTTGCACTCAAGACTAGTCAGCATCACATTATCTCTGGTATGACTTACGCTGCTATTCTTTCTGTCTACGGTAAATTGGCAAGGATCTTTATCCAACCATCACAAACGCATTATACAATTGCAACTCACGCAGTGATTAATCTGTTGTTGTTTCAGTGTAAATTTTGATTTAGCATCAATATCAAATTCTCTGGGTTTTTTTATCCTGCTGTTTATAACGAGTTTTTTTTTCTCATTATATCATCGCTGACAATATCACTTATTGTAGTGTCATTATCATCTAAAACAACTCTTCGAAGCTGATTTATTCTTCGTACTCTGGATACTGCGAGATAAACTAAATTCGACCATTCGATGTGATTATCTACCATTCGATGTGATTATCTACCATACAAACAATTGTATCTGATATAGTTAATCCCTGTGAAGAATGTATTGTCGCTGCGTAACCTAGCGTCCATGGGGATTTATCAGCGCGCAATGTGTCCTCGACGACATTGATATGAACCAGCACAATATCATTTAACACTAAATTTTGCTTAATTCTCCATGATCCCCAACCCTCGTCAGAATTTGTGAATTCGGCCACTTCTTCCCTGTGTTTCGCGTCTATATAAAATAAATCAGTTCCTACTCTAACTGCGGTGTCAGGAAATCTATTTATCATCGAACATAAGTTGATACAAGCATAAGTCAGCATAGACGACCTCAAATGTGTATATTGAAGATTTTATCTGTCTGCGTAAGTAACAATTGTACCAAACTTTGTTCCATCGGACAAGAAAGCGTCTTTACGATCCACGTACATACCTTTAGATGTTATATCCGCGATTATAAAATCGTATTCAACGTTATCTATAATCAATCGTGAAGAATATTGTTTATTGTTGTATTTTCCACCCTGAGTAAATTTACCAATTATTCTTCTACCAAGATCCTTTGCGTTTTGTTTTCTAATTTCAAATAGCTGTTTGGACCATTTCACGACATTTTCCTCTTCGAGATCGAGAAATTGTTTTTTATTTTCGCTAATTATACTATCTAGATTAGATTGTGGTTACCAAACCTCAGTCTGCGCTCGATATGATATAATCGCTTCACTGACAATCAACGATATCAACAAGCTACAATCAATCATATATCGTAACAGCACTATTGACATCCAGTGTTTTTCAGATATATGTCTACCAATCCAAACATAACAACACTGATGAAGTCCTGTAGCCAATTCAAATGATACTACAAGAGCGAATCCAGTTAAATCAAAATCAGGCAGTGGTCTATTAATAGCAACACGGGTCATCTCCTGTGTTGGGTGTCCAAATCGTTTGAAGTATAAAGCGCATTCTCCGTACCCGAGAAAACTCCCGGGATAACACGCGACTATATCAACCGAAATAATAGTTTTAGGGTCATATTTTGTATTTCCTAATCCGCCATGACCATATTTTACGCAGCTTGATTTGATGTTTGTGAGTAATTCAGCTCGCGATGGTTTCCACGTGTTTTTCTTTCTCGCAAAATGAGCTGCAACCGACGGAATTGTAAAATAGCTTGTTAATAATTGTTCGTCGTGGTCTGTTGAAAAACTACTAGCTAGTTTTTTCATCGCATCATGGAGTGCTTCTTTGCGGTATAAATCTCCATTAGGTCTTACACATTGATGGAATCTGCCCTCGGAGTTTTCAAAACTCTGAAGTAACCACATTGACACCGGATGGTTTTAACTCAACTGATAAATAAACTCAAATAATTTTTTCTAAGAGAATTCTGAAGAGAACTTCACGGGTATATATTTTATTGTTCTATCCCGTGGAAAGAATGTTACTGCAGGTGTTCAAGCGTGTTCGTTATGATCAATATTTTTTATTGGAGGCCCTATCGATTTATATTTCGATTCATATAATATCTCACTTGTTATCTTCGTTACCGATATTGCGAATTTTAGTATTCGTTCTAACGCTGCCACATTTGGAATTGTTGCCCCGTGCTCTTTCACTGTTAGTCACCATTGATTTATTTTTTTGCGCCTTAGATCAGTCAATTTGTTTCCACGCAGCGCATTTATGACGTGTTCTATTATTCGTTCTGCTACACAACTCAACGATGATAGTTTCATGGGTTTTAGTTTTTCAGTACTCGGTTTATCATTTAACGGATATATCCCATAAACAACTGCTGTTACAGGATAAGATCTTTCGTAGTATGATTTGTCAATTCCAGTCAAAATTCCTGGTTTGGAATCTTGACTCATATTGATAGTTCTTTAATGCTTCAGGACGGTTTTAAATTTATCCCTGAGAATCCAATCTCCTGTGTCTGAACGGATAATGCATTTTATTCTTAAAAAATACCTGTTTCGCCCAAGATGTGAGATTATCATGGCTGCTTTTTGTCGTTATTGGTAGCATCAACGTTAACATCAATTCGAAATGTTGACCAATAGTGAGTTGCATCATCACGCTTGAATTCATTAAAATAATCACGGATTTTACAAACATGGTTATATCACCTATTCTTTGGTGCTATATATCGGGATTGAATTTAACATTTTTCCAGGGCTTAATTTTCGATAATCACTCGAACTCTTTCATAATATAATTAAAACAGGTATTTAAATAGAGAATTTATATATAATGAATCATTGCAAATGGCTTATGACTGGATCAGTAACCCCGTGTAACAAATCATGCAGAAAGGTATTATGCAAAGTGTACGTAACGGTAGTTATGGGCCTTTCCCCTGCATACGATGTGGGGTTGGTGTGAGAGGAATATCACAGTTGTGTCTCGGTTGTGATGGTAAGCGATACAAAGAGCTGAAGCGTTACAATGATAAACTAACTAAGAATTCCATCAATGACTCTAACCCTGACTGTGTCAGCATCCCTGAACGAGCCATAAGGACACCCCAAGACTACATTGATAGATTTCCAGGTAATGTAATAATTCAACCAATCAATGAATTGGACAAACAATAGTATAGTATATAAATGAACCAAGAATTCCAACCACATCCCGTGATTA
Organism: Unio delphinus; assembly: GCA_029339505.1. Lineage (NCBI taxonomy): Eukaryota > Metazoa > Mollusca > Bivalvia > Unionida > Unionidae > Unio > Unio delphinus. The sequence goes on from JAQISU010000108.1 coordinate 22,339,108, forward strand.
CCAATTATGAAGCGTCCCGTGATGGTATTGTCAGACACAGACGACTGAAGAAGCCAGTTGGTTCTGACAATGGTATGGGGCATTTGAAGTTTAAGGCTTTAGGGAAAGTGTATTACAATCATAGATATTGAATTGATCAAATATGGGTTTGTAGTTGATCTCATTGATTCCAATCCAAAGAATAATTCTTTGAATAATCTGCAAGCTGTTACACAGAGTGAGAATTCCAAACGAGGAAAGACTGGAAAATTCTTGAAAAATGCGAGATCTGTAAAATCTTTAAATACAACAAATAGCGAACAAATTGTATTCCAATCTATGTCCGAAGCCGGTGGATATTTTGATATTTATATAGCCTCAGTACGATATGTTGCAGAGGAATAACCCAGTCTGCGATTTCCCAATAAAACGGACAAAGAATTCAATTTTCATATGTCTAACTAGATTTCATTTTGTACTGTTCTTTACGGTATTAAGGGAAATAACTCGTGCGGGTATATGTTACGGCTTATGAAAGAGTTACAGATCTCAATAGATTGTGTCATCTGATTTCTGATTGGTTGATTTTTACCTACCACGATGTACTGGAAACGAATTAAATACGCAGTGTTTACAAACGACTGTATTCGTTTTTTAGTGCTTTTATCAAGTATTTGGTTTTGTTTCAGTGTTGTCAGTAATCAGTATTAGTACATGAAAGGTATGTGGATTCATTCATTATACTGTGCTGTCCTACTATAATTCATTCATTGTGTATAAATACCGCCGCTGACGTCATTCACACCTGTTCATTTTTGATTGTTTCATCTTACCTATATATTATATTCAAAATGTATGCTTGTATATAAGAACCGTTAGGTCAATCGTAACGTGCTGAGGTGCCATACTGGCGGCCATGGTTCAAACCCCGTAACAGGCATTATTGCCAACGGTACCTTAAAAAATGATTTTAATTGGGGGGTGCGTAAACACCCGAAATTCAAATTGCAACAACATATACCATCCACACCGAGCCGTGGTGTGAATGACTTTTTTCATTCAACCCAAGGCGACTTTGTGGGGTATATGTGGTTGCATGAATGTAGGAGTGTTATCATTCATTGATATCATTCATTTAATGTTATATATAGTATTGTCTTGTACTGTCCCTATACAATTGCCATAACACTCAAATGGAATCGTATAATCATTCATTGACATCATTCATTTAATGCTATATGTAGTATTGTCTTGTACTATCCTTAAACAATTGCCATAACACTCGAATGGAATTGTATAATTATTCATTGACATCATTCATTGTATATATCCATCCTTTATGTATTATACAACCGCCATATACACTCGATTTGGGGTTGTTTGTGACGTCCATTCATGTACAACCGCCATATACACTTGATGTGGGGTTCTTTGTTTGTGCCGTCCATTTATGTACAACCGCCATATACACTCGATTTGGGGTTGTTTGTGCCGTCCATTCATGTATGCCTAAAATCTACCTAAAACCGTAGTAATGGCATTGTACTGTCCTAACCTAAAACATGGCATTGTACCTTCAATTAGCCTAAAACATGGCATTGTATATGTAGCTTGAAAACATAGCATTGTACTGTCTAAAAAAACGGGTCAATCACCCCTCTTTGTTTTGGAAAAATATATATCATATATTAGAAATATATTTTTATTTTGAATAATATGAATTCTAAGGATATTAATGAAATTAAAATTAAAATTGAAAAGTCTAGGATTTCAATTATCAGATGGTTTAAACTGTGATCAAATTACTTCCGACTTTGAAGATATTGAATATAGCGCAATAAAAAAATATGTGTTGCCGAAAAGATATGCCTTCATTAAAAGAATCTAGAATTCCATTCGTGAATCCCTTGTTTTCTAAAGCGACGTCAGTAAATTCGTCCCGTTATTCACTGTTGCAGAACGCGTCAGAAAATGACTGGGGCAACAATATGAATTGAAACGAGACGTCAATTCAAAAAATAGAAGTATAAGAACAATGATCAGTCAAATCAAAACCTTTCCCTCGGCCGAGTAAAAAAATTCCCACTGAAAAACACTCTCTACATTCGCCATTTTACCCTGCATTCCGACTATGTCTGAGCCGACTAGCGTGTATACAAGTACACAATTAATACAAACACTACATTGATAAACGCCTGTCGAACAGATGTTACGAGTATAACAATGGACAGGTAAGACTGTTTTAATCAATAACGACTGTGAACTACTATACTGAGGAGTTTTATCAATGAACGTGTACTATCGACTTTTACCTGCCTGAGTTGGGTCAAATGGTCGATTTGTCACTATATCGTACATGAAAATCTCTTCGAGGTTCAAATTGGAATTTGCTTTACTGTTTCATTAATGGTAAACGAAGCATTAACTACCACACTAGCGAGATAGAGATTTTCTGCAATTAGGAAATTTTTGCCAATCCGCGATTCCGTCATAAATAAATTAAAAACTAGACAGAGTGTTCAGACTGATATTTTTAGGGATCTGAAGATTTGTTTAGACCAATTACAACTGCAAGGAAAGGGGTAATATCATCCACTGAGCGAGCAATATACGGAGATATCCCCAAAGAGGGAAATCCATCAAGAAAAGAAGCTCCTATACTTCCTGTACTTGAAAAGATAGCAGCGGAAACTGAACAAACACAAAAGTCTGTACAAAATCTCCAAGGTGATATATTAACTCAGCGAGAAGTTGAACGACTAGATGATATTGATGTTAGTGATCTACCTGAATCAAAAAGATTTACGCGCAAGATTCAAAAAAGAGGGATTAGCTAAAATGTATGAGACTAAAGCAGCAAAAGTTCCTGCGCTTGTTGTGACGACTTATGAAGAGAGAACAAAATGTTGAAACCAGAACAACACAAGTATATTAAAGATGCAATGATGTATTTTACAAAATCATAACTAACAAAAGTCAAGTTGATTCAGATAGTGCATCATACATTGAATATATCAATGCGGTGAGTAAAGTGACTAAACAATATGAAGAATTTAAACAACAACAAAAACTGCAAAAATTGCAAAGAAAGAAAATAACCTTCAAAGAAAATATCCTTCTCACCTAAAAAGCCACAACCTGAACCATCTAAACAAGATGAAGAAGATGCATTGTTTATTTAGGAAGTCAAGAAGCAGTTACACAGGGTGCAACTGGTTATATTAGTAGTAGTGGGGAGGGATTTACTAAATCCCGAGGATATTACAGAGGAATTTCAGGTAGTGGTCTTGTTAGTTGTCCTGGTAATGTTCTTGGTGATATAGCACGATTATAAGTACTCATCGGAGGGAAACGAGCTAGAAATAACTCACCGGAAATAATTAATGAAGCAGCTGATATCTGTAGGTGCTTATTTCAAGGCGGCGTCATGGATATTCATATATATCGAGAGATCATTGACGAGTTAGTGGACGGTTATCACAGCGATTAACGTAGCATCGACGATATGATATCGTCAACAAGCCTCATTGTACAAAAACGCCAATGGGACATTATAATACCGTAATCCATATAATTTATCAAATCGGCCATAAAATCGTCAGATATATAATAATCTATATAATCAACCCAATTATAATTTTTTCTTTTATACGAATCCTTTTCAAATAATCCACGATAAATTACTAAACTTGATAAATCATCGGTGAACGCTTTTTTATCTCCGGACATATAATAAAATTTTACAAGTAAGCTTCCCTTTACAAAAATATGATTGTGTGCTAGTTCTTTAATATTATCACCCATTAATCCCAAAAAACCTGATTGTGCATAGTATTTAGTATGTGGGTTATAACCGATAAATCCCCATTGTACTATGTTATAATATCATTTGAGTTACTAGTAATTAAATAAGAATGATCATACACTACAACCATGATAAACCAACCAACGTCTATGTAGTAAACTCACGATTTCCAGTTTATAGAGCACACTATGGTGATGGTCTCGGTGATACAATTGCAGGTTTTTTTTGCAAGAATGGCTCCAAAAGTAGCGCCGCTAGCAAAACAATTATCAATGAAGACCATTGATGTTATTCGTGATAAGGGTATTTGCGCTGTTGGAGATGCTGCCGGAAAGGCATTTTTCGCCGCGAAGGATAAACTAACAGCGCTAGTTCGACGGCGAAGGAAACTGGGACCACTACCATCTAAAACAGTGATGCCTGCAAGTGTTAGTAAAATAATAAATAATGCAGTAGATCAGAAACTAGCGTCGCTGGTGACTTCGTTGACAGTTTGACCAAAATAACATAACCGCAAATATGATAGCGGGAATTGGCTTAAGAAAACAACAAAGGGGTTGACGCCGATGATTTAGATCAATGAATATATAATAAAATGTTCAAACGGTCACCGGAGCCAGCTTCTGATATGGACGCCCAAGTGCGCAAGAATGATTCTGATCGCGATTATCAATTTTATTCTTATCACGCAGTACAACCGGATTTTCGATCAAGAATCGAACTTCAGGTCCATGATACCAGTCAATACGTTGTACCGTGAGAAGCGTTCATCGAAGTAGAAGGAGAACTTCTACAAGAAAATGATACAGCATATGTAGATGACCAAAATATCCGAGCTGGTTTTGTCAATAATGTTATAATGGCGCTATTTGAAAGTGCAAGAAATATGATTGATGGAAGAGAAATTGAATCCATTGAACGTGAAGTTGATGTTGCCACAACAATAATAGGGTTAGCAAGATATTTTGTTGATTATACAAGATCAGCAGGCCCATCTATGATGTTTTTTAAGGATATTACTGATCATTCTGAACATGTCCTGTATACTAAATTACGAACACCAGTAGCTACTGGAGTCGCTGATCAAGCAGATGATACGTTTGAACACGAAGCAAGACCCAGCTAACCCCTTTGCTGTTATCAAATGTGTTAATGGTAATTACATCCTACGATTTGCAACACGCGTAGCAACATTGAAAAGACCACATCAACAATTGTTATGTGCGATTCCACTGCATCATATTTTCGGATTCTGTTGAAACGTCCGAAAAGTTATCTATGGAGCAAAGCATACGGTAGTACTCGTGCGAAATGGTACTGATTATAATGCAATCTGGCGCAGTACTCTTGCTGCTGAAGGTAAAGTTATCTCAATATCGCTATGAGCAAGTAAGAGAGTTTCAAACTAAACTCAAAACACCCACTGAGGAGTATCAAACAAAAAAAAATACCCACGAAGAATCACTGCAGTTGATGTTACCGTGTACTCTGTGGGGGGTGTAATACCCGGAGCTGGAATTATACTCTCCTCGGTGACAATGATTGCTCCGATAGCTGTTCCAATTTGTATATCAGCGGCGACAACAAATGCGGGAATTATTTCAATAATAACAAAAAATATCATCATGCAGCCAGCGTAAACTGCAAGATTACTCAATTAAATTTCATGTTGTATCAACTGCATACTCGCAATTATCCTCAATGATATCTTCGTCGCTCGATGATACATTTATATCAGATAATGAGTTCTCAGCGATGGTAAGTATTTGTGATTCCGCAATGTCAGAATTATAAATACAACATGAATATAATCATAATGACAACACCGCAAGAACTATTTCAACGAATAGTAAAAAATATCGAACTAATTCAACAAATAACGGAAAATACCACACCGGTGAAGACCAGCATGATATCAATAACATCAACCAATCCTGAATTCATTGTGAATTTCCCTACTCCGATTCCCGTGAAAGAAATAGCGCCTACAAAACTGCGAGTGTATCACAGTTGGCCTAATATTAGGTCGGCACAATTTGGCGGTCAACAACCGAATAATTCTTTGGTGTTTGCGAGTAGGAATAAACCCGATGGCACTCCAGACTGGAACGTTGTTTCGATACCATCTGGGTCATACCAAATTGAACAAATCAATAACGAATTTCAACGTAGAATAAAATCAATTACTGGAAATAAATCGAAAACGCTATAACGGTTCATGGGCAAATGCTATCATCTGCCATCGAGATAAACTCGAAAAGTTATGTCGTAGATATCTATCAGAGTTCTATAAGAACTATACTTGGATGGTGTGAAATCCTACCTCGACAGGAACTAGTTAATCCTGAACCACAAAAATTAGCTTATATTACCGACAGTATAAAACGCGATAATCCAGTAAAAAGTTATAACGAATACACCAAGTTGAACTTTTTCACTGGAATGATAGACGACCGCAACCGAAGATATTACGCAACTCGGCAGGATAAAATCACTGAAAATTTCACAGCGATGAATAATGATTTTTCACTGTTGTTAATATTTCTTACATCCAGTACTCTCACCCGAGATGAATTTATCAGCGTCGTAGAAACATGTAATAAAATCATCAATGACATGGAAACATTTCATTCGCAAATTATTCAAGAGATATTAGGTGATAATAATCCTAAAACGAGAACGGAGTTTGCGATAGTGTATAATATTCGCGTAGAAGATATTCTCAGGCTCAAACTACACGGATATAATATCTCAAAACTAAAAAAATCTCTCGATGATGACATCGATGAAAGTGTCAAAAAAATCCACGATACATGGAGAAAACAGCACCACAACAAACAACTAATATGACATATAATAATGACCCAGACGGAGTCGGGCAGCATATCGCGCCGCTAAACGTAAATATATATCCTAGGTTATTGCATTGAATTTAGTATGTGATGTAATCGAAGGAAGCTATCAAATAAATCTCGAGTGATCAAATCAAGTTCAGCAGGGATATATTTTATATTCATTTGCACCAACAGCTCCTCCAGGGATTCTAATTATTGAGGATCTAACTAATCCAGTCATATGCGACGTCATAATAATTCATTAACGAGAATTATTTTCAGACTCACTGACCAATCCAATAATCTAACTGATTTACGAGGCGAGGTTTTACAAATTAGTCTGTTTGTGAAATCGTAGTGATTTTCATTGTTAACCCATAGCAGCAGATGGGGCTGGTAACAACGACGTTGGCGTCTTCGAGGAAGCCTCAGTTTGCCGAATCGAAGCTTTTCTTACGATTTTCGAGGAAGCTTTGGTTTGCCGAATCGACGCCTTTACAAAGTTGTTCTTTTTGCCCCCTCTGCTGCTTGAAATAAACACAATAAATGGTGACTACATTGCTCACAGAAATATACACTTATTACATCTGCTCCCCATTCCTTTCACATGATGGAAATGTATTTGCCCCCCTAAAAACAGAGAACACATCTTGTGATAATTGTGTCAATATAATGATTGGTCAATATGCATATCTTCTGAGTATGTCCCTATTACATACTCAGTGTTACAGCAATATTCTGATTATAACCTTTATACGTACTTTATTTTACAGGAATCATCAGAATATGAACTTAGTATATACTTAATTTTACAACAATATTCTGAGTATGACCCTATTTCATACTGAGTTCAACATTGTATCATTTATATTACAATGAAAAGTTATGTAGTACACTGAATTCAACATTAGGACAAAATGGTAACTTTCATTATAAATCAATTGGGTAGGAAAGTGATTTGTTAATACTTGTATATCTTAAGGTTATGACCATAATATATACCAACTTTAATGCCAATCCGTCATACACTATGGGGCTTGTTGTGCCTGGACATGTATGGATGGACCAGAATATTACCACAAAGAGGTAGAACTAAAACAGACATTAGTTAACATTCGTGATTGAGAGAAATTAAACTATATGTTTACACAACTTATATGCCCATTCTTCCACCTGTAGTCAAATCCAGTCCCAATAACCCAACATTATGACATTGGCATCTAATGGCATACAAACATGACATCTTGTACATATGTTTTCCGTAATGCCTAACAAGAGTTATTTTGCAGTATTAAGTACTTTTATGTACATAATTTTTTAAGAAGCGTCCCATTAAATAAAATGAAAAAGTATTTTAAAAATCTAATTTCGGTTGAAAATATAAAGACACGCTACAGTAACCGAAAAATCTTACACAGTTGTTCACATATGCATGAAAATAACCCATATGAAGTTGACCACCTCATAAACTGCAAGTGGGTCTTTCGTAATCATGCAAAGAAAATTCAAAGGATGGATAAAATGAAATTTAAATAAGAAACTGGGTTCACCCAGGGTGGATATTTTTAAACCTCAAACAGCCAGTGCACCCTAAATTGAAAACTTCATATATCATGATCATTAGAGGGGGTGAAAGGTACATACACCGTTACCTTGACAGCTCAAATAAGGTACAACAATGATAACATAATATTTATCAAGCAAATCCAAAAATATGCGAGCAATAACTTTGGGAGTTGTAAGTTACATGACATCTAAAAATTAATTAACATGGATGGAAACATTTCAAAATTATTAATTTACTGGTCAATGGACTGCATAGCTCTGTTAGAAATAATCTCCCTCCCCACCTCCTGCCTGATGTTTAGCAGATTCCTACTCAGTATTGCTTTCGTCATACTCCTGAATGCTTTTGGTGATTACATGGTTGCATGTATAATTGTATAAGCGTGCGAGTTTGCCCCTACTGATAATGGCGGGGTGAGGAAAGACAAGATGACAAGGAGTGACCCTCCATGATGATGTAAACAAAACCAACAACTTTCAGACATTGTAATAGCAATTATAAAAGTGAATAGCTTGTATATGTGTTCGGAATATTACAGGAAAATATTAAATACACGTTTTCTGTAAATTACAGTATAACATTGAAACCAAAATCTTGTTTAAAAAGAACAGTATTTTCTCTGCAAGCTTACCATTACATTATCAAACTATGCAATGCAAATCATGTCACTCCTCTGTCCAGTCTTATTTCTTTAAATGTCACATATTTACTGTGTGTCACTTGATAAATATCCTGCATGTTGTTTTAAGATTTGTACTTTTGTCATCTGAGGTAAATGCTAGGAAAGTGTGAGAAACCAAAAGTAGACAAGCATAACTCATTTCCATCCTACTAATACTATCACAACCAGTCTGTTAATGTCAATATTTATGGGACCTGTTTTGGAAGTTTATTTTGGATAAGGTGAATCTGGGAGCCTATTGGCGTAAAGGAGCAGTCTGAGTTTGTGCCACTCATTTCAAGTCTAAACGTTATTGCACGTACAACCTTGTGCTCCTTTCAGCCTCATGATGACTGACCAGTTAACGTAACTTCTCGTCACAGGAACGCCAGCCTGCACTTCGATACAGTTTTACTTCTGTGCGAATCTCAACGAGCCTATTCCAAGCAAACCGCAACTAAGTAAGGGAAAGAAGGATTTAATTCTTACTATGGAATATTTTAATTTTTGGAGACGCTCGGTCAATATTATTATGCGTCTCAAAGGTCTTTTCACTCCAATCAGCAAGAGCATGGATATAGCAGCTATGATCTGAGTAAATGCACTAACACATTTGGTTTCGTTTTGACATGGCAGTGCATTCTCACTGCACAGGTATAGAAGTGCACAACGTAGCAGTACATATCAGAGTATCCTCCACAAACGCTGACGTTGGCATCTCTACGGCCTTGGTCCACTACCATATAATTCCACTACTGTGACGTAGATGCAGTAGTTGACGGATTAACAGCTGGTTGATGTATCTGTTGCAGGGTGACAAATTGAAGGCCAATCGGTCATTCACCTGGACATTCATGGTGTTAATTACCTCTCGTGTTATCTTTTTATCGGCTTATCATCAAGGGATGAAGAAGTGTAAGACATTTGAGCAGAGGAAGTTCTTCTTTGACTGACATTAATTATTTTCACCACCCGCTATACCCCATTTCTAGCTCTACATCGTGCAAGCGCTATTCTGTGCAGTACTCATAGAGTCTACCATCTGTACCCCTTGGAGGCTTTCATCTGCAAAGAACTTTTACAAATGAAAAAGTGACAGGAAGCAGCATTTCCGTATTGTAGGAGTAGACGTGAACTTGTTCCATGGTGTAGAAACTGCATAGGTCATGGTGACTAACACCCTAAATAAGTGATATCAACACGATCAACTAGTTACAAGTTAGGAGACTAACGATGTACATAGAATGGGTAGCAATGTGATTCAAGTATATTGGCGAAATTTAGAACTGAATCTCCCAATATATGCATAAGTGAAACAGATGAATATTATTAATAAGATAAATATAAAAATAGTCACGTGGTCTGGAGCAATTTGATAACTGGCTGAGTCTAGGAGAATGACACTTATGGGAACTAGATAGCGGCACGTGGAAGTACCCACGTGGTAACTTGTAAAAGTCGTCTAAATGATGAACATGATAACTAGTAGGCTAGTGGAAGTATACACTTGATAACTTATCATGATATTTACTTGATCTATGATTCACTAGATAACTGTTAGTGTCACGCTGAAGTAACCGCTTTGATAACTTTTAAATACAGTGTCAATCTGATAACTGAAAGAGCTAAGTAGAGGTATATACTTGATAACTTGTAATAACAGAGTCATATTGAATTATCCACCAGACAAATTGTAATAATAAAGTGATCTATGTTGAACTTGATAACTGGTAGAGTCAGGTGGAAGTATCTAATAATTTGTAATAATATCACGTCGAGTCTAGGTAGAGCACAAGCTCAATAAAAGAAGAGTCAGGTGATATACAATATACTTGAAAACTGTTAGAGTCCCACAGACCTACAGGAACTGTTCAAATTACAGCAGGCATAATTAATTTGCAGACAAAGTCCAAAAGGTAAAGAATCAATAAACGAACGTTAAACTTGAACACTGGTGCATGTAATTGGAAATAGTTGTATAAACTTGGTAACTTTTAATTTACTATAGAACTGAAAAGCGGAGGGTGTACCTATATTGATTTTCATCTTGAATAATTAAAGGAATCGTGCTCCTTAAATTTGTACCTAATGGTAAGGACAAGCTAAATATATATATATGTATATATATATATATATATATATATATATATATATATATATATATATATATATATATATATATATATATATCAGGCGAAATCACAAAGGCTTTAGTATTAAAATCTAACATCAATTTTCTAGCAGTAATGATTGCACTGTTAAGTGATTTGTTTGACAAGTGGACTCTTTTTGCCCAGAATATATCTCTGCAAACTTGCATTCGACGCAACACGAACCATTGTGTTCCCAGAATGCCCTCTATAGATAGCAAGTGACTTCCATCCACAGCATTCCATTTAATAACCGTATAACGTTGCAAAATAATTATACGATGTATGACAACTACGTATGAAATGTGCCAGCATCTATCACAATATAAATTGTTTGGAATGCACAAGCGATGTAATTGTGAGGCAAGCGTAATCAGGTTCAATGCTGATGCATGGGTCAGCATATAAAATGTGTAAAACCAAATTTGTACTCGAGTAACACACATACCTCAAAAACAGTAATGCACAGTGCAAACAAAATCTTGAATGTCAGATGTAGAGATGTGTTAATGTCAGAAAGTTAAAAACCTATTTGTAATATTCACGCCCTAGAGAAAAATGCGTGAATGTGCCAAACATACTATATATTCATTATACAATGCATTAACTTTCAATTCAATTAGAAATATTTTAAAGTAATGTTCTTAATCGCAAAGTGATGATCCGGAATACATCTCTGAACGTGCTATCCATTTTCCTTACATTATTGAATTTTATAGTGTTAAAATATATGTAAAGCACAAAATCTTCAGTTTTATTTGGAAATTGCAATATATGTATGTATGTATGTATGTATGTATGTATGTATGTATGTATGTATGTATGTATGTATGTATGTATGTATGTATGTCTGTCTGTCTGTCTGTCTGTCTGTCTGTCTGTCTGTCTGTCTGTCTGTCTGTCTGTCTGTATGTATGTATGTATGTATGTATGTATGCATGCATGCATGCATGCATGCATGTATGTATGTATGTATGTATGTATGTATGTATGTATGTATGTATGTATCTATGTATGTATGTATGTATGTATGTATGTATGTATGTATGTATGTATGTATGTATGTATGTATGTATGTATCTATGTATGTATGTATGTATGTATGTATGTATGTATGTATGTATGTATGTATGTATGTATGTATGTATGTATGTATGTATGTATGTATGAATGTAGGTGTGTGTATGTATGTATATATGTACGTATGTATGAATTTATGTATGTATGTATGTATGTAGATAGGAAGGTTGGTAGGTATGTCGGTAGGTATTCGTTTTGTTTATTTGCTTCATTATTTATGTTACTATACATTTCTCATTCGTAGTGTAAGATATATTAGAAGCATCATTTGCCTTTAGCTTACCTTATGTATGAACTATTCCAGACATCATGAGGAAAACGCGTACGTTTTTCGATTTACCCATGATTTTACAGTCTGATGAGTCTATGCAAATATCATACAGTGAATACGTGTTCAAGATATATTGTCACTACTTATATGATGAAAGCATTATTACAATTTATGCATACAAGTAATCTCCGTCTTGTGAAGGTCTAATTTAGCATCAGAGCAAAACAGTTACATACACTGCTACGCAGAAAAAAAATACGGCACACATAATTATTCACATGATATTATTAAAAAAGACACCCGTCAGACACGTGTGAGACGATCGATATGCATCATCTATTTACGAGATGAACAACATGCATTACATCCATCGCATGCAGCGTTTCCCGAAGCAACGATAATTTAAGGAGTACGAAACTAGCATATTACCATGGTTTGAGGTAAAATTAATGGCAACGATCTTGAACGCAATTCACAATATTGCGAAGATGTGATTGCATTTATGTCTTTACTCACTCTCTGTTTTTGCTTTGTATTAGGGCGTACGACACTGATTAGGTTAGAGACTATATACGCTTACTCAAAAACAAAGTCATCACGATCATTAATCTACATGTGAATCTAAATCAATTTCTATAATTACTGTCTCACTAACTGCGAAAGAACAATGGGTAGATTAATATATAGATAGATGGAATTTAGACGTGTAGTTACAAATGAGCAATTTCAAAACATTTATAAAATAAGTCAATAAATATAGAAATCGAGAATATTCTATTTTCTTCTTACTGTTTTAAGTTAATGTTTGAATGGAGTAAGAAATATAATAAAACGGATACGGATACATTGACAAGAATTTAACAGCGAAAATATATTCTTAGTTGTGAACTGTTATTCGGTTTTATGTGCTTTTCTTAAGCACAAAAATAAATGTGCATCCTACTTTGTCTTGAATAACAGAATCGATTACTTTTCTTGGAGAACCAATGCGACATTATAAATAGATGCATTAATACTGATACGATCAAATGAAATGTAAAACTACTGTGTTGGATATCTGTAACGGTTGACACTTCTATCAATCTCTTAAATTGGCAAAAGTTTGCTTTGGACGGCACAATAACACTAGTTATATGTTTTATCTGATCCGTGTATAATCATCACAAAGGACTTATATCGACAACCACATTACTGCAAATAATGTCAAGATTTGTTGATTTTTTTATAAAATGTATAATGCAACTAAACGATTTCAAATGTGATCTGTGCATAAAAATACACGTACTAAGGCATTATACTGAGCAGAATTTTCATTTCATTATATACTTGACAATTTGGCTTTAGTTTTGACACGATAAATGAAATCAGTACAAATAATGTGTATTGGTCTGTGATGATTTGATTTTATTACCTTGACCTAGCTTTAGACATTACAATCGAATCTTCAGAAATGTTCTGAATATTATAATTAATTTATTTTGATTTTCGTCAGTTAAAAGAGTCTATGGTGCTTTTAGAGCGACATTAATATATTCAAATCACCAATAAATGTTGTCCTGTTATTCCATTCATTCAGCATAGTTTGTGAAAAAATTACTCCTGACCTAAAGCATATTTGACTCCAATGTTAAATCAACTTGTTTTTTTATTAAAAAACCAGTAAATGTAACAAAGGTAGCAAAAGAAGGGCTGAAGCCCCCACTTTTTAAAGGGTCCGCATGATAAATGAAGGCTTTATACAAGACGGAGAAGAATAAAAAACAATTCATGAAGTTAAAATTTCTAACTAATGAGAGGTTCTCCATTTGGTTAGTTAATTTTATTACTATATTTCTCGTCGTTGATGTTTTCTATATATGATGGTATTCATTGTTTATTCGTTGGAATCTTATTGGTTGTGTATTTAGAGTTTATCCTGCAATGGTTTTTCTCCAATCAATTTATGAAGACTGATTCTATATGTCTATTTAGGGTCATGTAAATGTATTGTTATACAACGATGTGGGTTGATTGAGCATGACTAAAAACAATTATAAAATGATTATAATTGTAATCTAAGTTGATGCAAGTTTGATGAGTATTTATTAGTGTATGTGCATCAACTCCATTGAACAAAGCAAGACTATTATAGTTGTCTCTAATTACGTTTGGAATTTATGTATGTATCTGAGTTACTTAAATCACTTCAGTGTTTGTATGCCTTCCTCGGGAAAATAATCTTGCTGGAATTGATTCTTTAACTAACATTACATCATTATACACTGCTATATTATTTATACTTCCGTCAATATAATCGACGGACGGCGCATTATGAATATCAGCGATAAATTCATAACATCATTATCTTTATCCAACAATTTACGTTGTCATTAAAATCTTTAAGGAACTCGTAACACAACTGATCATCAACTGATGGTGCAATTAAATATTGTTTATCCCATTTTAGCCATCTCATTATTAGATTTAGTACCAATTGCGTCTTTCCGCTAAAAAGATGGACATATGATAATCATTCTGATATAATTTCGTATCGCTGGATGACGTTTGACAGGTTCTCATAATTTTGTCGCTGAAAAACCAATTACATCAATACAATATATATGTAATATACATCATCTATATATACTGTGTGAAATGCAAGACGAGTATCCCAACATATGATCTAACAACGATCACAAGGAGTAATAACAGACCAGCGTTAACTGATTAATGGACACTTTGTGGTACAAATTTAGATTTACCACAGTTGACACATCTACTTAAAAAAAGTAGGTGAAATTGTTTTAAAACATACCAGAGACTCCATGTGCTAAATATCCAGGAGAAAATAATATTTCAGGATATAATTACTGCGGTCCTGGAACTCGACTTGATATTCGACTTAATACTCGACTTGATGATCAAGATCAGCAAAAACCTGGTGATAATCCGATAGATGCGATTGTCCAAGCTTATCATGTTCATGTTTTAGTGTATACAAGTAATGATATACAACAGAGACATATCGCAGAAGTAAAACTGATTTGTATGTTAAATTCTTTAAAAAAAGAAAACTTTCGATTAGCTACATGATTAATAAATCCGTTATGAAAGGTAACATTGATTGTATTTGGAAGCGGAATTTCACGTGTTAGTAATTATTCATCTGATTATTATAATGTAATCGATTTAATATTCACCAAAGTGATCCTGGAAGGGTAAGACAGCAATTAATAAATTAGCCGTCACAGCAAATGTCACACGCGCCACTGCAGTAAATGTGTTATCTCGACAGGCAATATCACAGATTTATCCACCACCTCCTAAAAATTAAATACGAACATTTTCTTGTTAGCATTTAAAATGAAGTTAGTCAAGCTGATACTCTTTTTTACCTCATGATCTTGTTAATTCATGTTCATACAAATGCGCATGAACTGTCGTTGACGTTGCAAGTAGATACAAAGAAGCACAATCATTAACTACATAGACATCAGTAGAAGTTGCTTCTGCATTTAAACGAATTTATAAAAAGGGACCCTTGCGAACGCCAAATCTATTACAAGTTGATCCTGGAAAAGAATTGTTTGGTGCAGTATTATCATTAATGAAACATCATGATATAAAAGAAATGATGATGACATACTGGGATTCATCGTGATCAGGAAGTTGTTGAATGATTTCATCGAACACATGCTGAGCGGTTATTAGGATATCAAGACGCGAAAGAATTTATTCGCGATACGAAATCAACATTAAATAATGTAACAACTCAAGCAATTTCCATGAAACCTATTATTGCAATCACAAAAAAAATATATCAATACAACGAAGTGATTTTTCGAAACAACAAATACTTGGTAATGTCATTGTTATATATTTATATGAACGCGGTGAAATTGAAGGTGGTAAACAAAAGAGCGACTGATCCTATTTAAAGTGCTACTATATATAAAATTTCTTTCTTAGTTACATCAACGGTAGGCCCTTAAAATATAGATTAGATTCAACTGCTCCTCAACGAAAATTTATACGTGAACACTCGCAAGTAATTCCAGATGCACATTTACGGCCACATCAGCTTAACTAGCACCTTTGCGTATATTATATTCGAGATACATCAATGTAGTGTTTTCTTGTGTATAATTTAGTACTAAATTTTCCTTGAAACATTTTCCTGGAATATCAACGTCGATATTTTGTCGTCGTGTATCACTTGGTTCGGAACAACGGCATCGTTGGATATTTTTCTTGTTGTATGTTAAATAATTTAATTTAATTTAAAGTATATCTCTGGTTATTTTTCTACCTGCTATTATTAAATCATTTGGTCTCAACACTTCCAAAAACTCAACCATGAAAGTCGCGGTAATCATTGTACGTGTTACCATACATTGAATTTTATTTCATTGCAATCTTATTGATTTTTAAATGATTTTAATTCTTTATCATGCGCTCTATGATCAATATTTATTTTTTGTAATAGCCCACGGATCTTTTTAACCAATCTTGTGGAGATTATCCGTTAAATAGTGGTGATTGACCGGGATCTCCACACATTATTTCAGCATTTTTTTTAAATAATAGCCAATCAGGAAACCTTTTTAATGTTTTCAACGATAGTGTACATATTTCATCCCTAAAAAAATCATAGAGATACATTTCTCTTCCATTATTGCAGAGGTTCTTGCATCATCGCTCCAACAATAATTAATTCCTCGTTTTTTTCGTTTCCCTGGCTAGTGTATGTGTTGGTGTTAACACAATCATATCTGAATCGTTTCAAAATATTTGAATAACACTAGTTATTTTACCACAACCTCCTGGCCAGCTTTAAAAGATGTGTTATGTCTTGATATTGGATCGTACACAGACGGTTTATTTGACGATTCTGATATATGATTACAATAATACTCATCTTTCTTCGTAACATCAGCTGGTTCACAATATTCGTGAAGTTTTTCTTCCTTTTTTCTCCATGAACTCCACTGATTACCAGTGGTTGTACAATGAGTCAATGCCTCTTTATATTCCACATTGATGTCAAATGAATCTGTCGCAACTCTAAGTGTTCAGGAAATCTTTTTATCATCAACGCATTTGTAAAATGCTTTATTATTCGTTCTGCTAGACAATTAAACGGCGAATATTTCATGGGTTTCAATTTTTCAATATTCGGTTTATCATTTATCGGATAGATCCCATAAACAACCGCGGTTACAGGATAGGATCTCTCGTAATACGGTTTGTCATTCCCAGTCAGAATTCCTGGTTTGGAATCTTGACTCACAGTGGCAGTTCTCTTTTTTCAGGATGGGTTCAAATTTGTCGCGTATAATCCAATCCCACGTTTCTGAGCGGATAATGAATTTCATTCTAAAATAATACTTTTTCTTGTCAAGATGTGAGATTATCACTGCTGCTCTTTCGTCCTACCTGGTAGCATCAACACTACCATCAATTGAAAATGTTGACCAACAGTGAGATTCTTTAAATGCATCACGGATTCTACCAATCATTCTGCTATCACTTATTAGACCCTTTGGTACATCAGTGCAGACTCTATCGAGGTTTAATTCAACATTTTTCCAAGGCGTTATTTTCGATAATCTCTCGAACTCCTCCATGTTATAATTAAAGCAAGTATTTAAATGAAGAATTTACTATATAATGAATCATTGCAAATGGCTTATGATAGGATCAGTAACCGCTTGTAACAAATCATGCAGTTATGAATTATGTGGATATCTTTTACAAAGCGTACGTCGTGGAAGCTTAGGGCCATTACCTTGTATACAATGTGGGGTAGGTGTGCGTGATAAGTCGCAGTTGTGTTTGAATTGTGGTGGTGAGCTATACAGAGAGCTAAAGCGTTATTATGATAAGAGAATCAAAGATTTCATCAAGGACTCCATCAACGATTCCATCAAAGATTCCTACTCTGACTCTGTCAAGGATAAAGTCATAAGAACACCTCAAGACTACATTGAATGATTCTTAAGTAATAATTAAACCAAATAATTAATTAGACAAATAATTCTACAGTATATAAATGAACCAAAAATTTCAACCACATCCCGTGATCATCGATTATGAAGCTTCTCGGGATGGTATTGTCAGACACCGCAGATTGAAGAAATCAGTTTTGATAATAATCAGGGATATCTCATGTTTAATACTGGAGGGAAAAATATTACTGTCACAGAATCGTATACGAGTATTTCCATGGATTGATAAAAGATGGATTTGTAATCGACCACATTGTTTCCAACCCTAACAAATATTCTTTATCGAATCTACAGTCTATTGCTCAGAGTGAAAACACCAAACGAGGAGGGACTCAAAAACACTCGAAAAATGCGAAACCTATACAATCATTTAATACAGAAAATAACGAAGAAAGAGTATTTCAATATATGAATGAAGCCGGAAAGTATTTCAATATTTGTATACCCTCAGTACGAAAAGTAGTAGAAGAAATATATCAATCAGCGAATTCCATGAGAACCGGGCATATAATTCAAATCGTTTGCATGTAAATTATTATGTGTAGCATTAAGGGGAATGACTCGTGTGGGCTTGTATACGGTTTTTGAAACAGAGATAAGAATTACGGATCTCAATGGGATTTTTCGATGACTGAATGGCTTTTCTTGTGCGGTTCACATATACTTATATTATATTAAAAATTATAGACATTTAGATTACGAACACTATTGTATTCCATACACGGTTGGGATCTCGTCCTGGGGCATATAGTTCGAATCTCGTGGCAGGCATTATTGTCGACGGTACCGATCGGAAGTTTTTTCTATATAATTGGGGGCGCCAGCCCAGAAGGGTACTTCGTGTATACCTCCCATCACGTCAAATACGTGATAGTGTGATTTTACACCCCTGGGAAATAAATTCTTGGGGGAAGGTGTACAACAACAAATACACGAAAGTCTTCTGACCGTTCTAACATTTCGTTTCGCTTACAAAATTTATTGGAGATATGTCGTCTATGGGCGCTACCCCCCCCCCAAAAAAAATTAAAAAGTAGCATGGATGCAAAATGCTCTATGTCACACTAGGGTAACCCCACAGGATAGTTCAGAAAGAAACAGTCATAGAGTCAAAGAGATAGAAGAATCGCAAAGAGAAAAGAAATCTCAAAGAAAAAAAGAAGAGAAAAATCTCAATGAGAAAAAAAATCTCAAAGAGAAAGAAAAGAAAAATCTCAAGGATAAAATACCCTATGAAAGACACAAATGCCATTAAGGGAACCAGTGACTGATAATAGCTACTGTTTATTTTTGTATTTGATATAAAATATATTAGATATATAATATAGCATATAATGAATTTCGAAAATATGAATGACATTCTAAACCAGATTTCAAATTTATAAAATTAAAAATTACAATTGTCAGATAAATGAGATTGTAATCAGATTCTCTCTAAATGTCATGATCTTGATGATAGCGCTCGGAATAATAGATATGTCCTTGCCAAACAGTATGGGTTGATCAAACGAATTCAGCACGCTGTAAATGACTCTCTTGCATTTTGTAACTATATCAACAAATTTATCCCGCTGTTCATTGCCGTCGAGAAGGTCAGAAATTAATTGGTCAAATAAAATGAAATCAAACGCACAATAAACTCGAAAATCAAAACAATAAGATAATAAATCATCAGACAAAAAAATGCCCCCACCCCTTTGGTTACCTCAACACAGTGAAAAATCTCTGATGCTCAACCCGTTGCAGGTGACAATAAAACCCCATTGACAAATAATCATATAGGCAGGTATGCGCTTACTCGCATATAACGAATTTGTATGAGTTGAAATTCTATGGATTGGTAAGATAGTGTAATTTTTGTTTTTTTTGCATGGTAATTTATCACTACGCGGAAGTAATGAACACACTGTGAAATTCAAAAGAATTTTGGGTGGGTGAGTTTTCACTTACAATGTAGATAGTATATAATATTTATAATGGTAGGTGAAGCCCTAACTACTAAATTAGCACGCGAACGATTATCTGCGATTATGAAATTTATTCCGATTCGTGATTCCGTTCGAAATAAGATCCAAACGAGACAAGAATTTCAAACCGATTGTACAATGGGCACTGATCAGTTATGCAAAACAAATAACCACTGCAAAGGGGAAAGTCTTATCGACCACAAAAAAGCCATATGGGGAGATATTCCTGAGGAACAACGAGGGAAAAACCTGGCTCTTCTTCCTGTACTTTAAAAGATAGCAACGGAAATTGAACAAGCACAAAAGTCTTTTAAAACACTTCTTGGTGATATAATTGCTACTGCACAACTTGAGGAACAACAAGAACAACAGGGTGATATCATTGAACAGGAAGAAGAGGGTGATATATTGAAGAAAAAGAGAGTGATATTGAACAACAACATGGTGATATTATTGAAGAATAAGAGGAATGTTGGAGGGAGAGAGAATATATCTACCTGAAGCGATGAAAAATTAAAAAATTCCACGAATGATGAATTAGCTGATGTTGCTTTTTTATTTTTTTAAAAAGGAAACAAGGGAACAATGCATAAAAGATGGAGCTGAAGACTCTATACAAACTTTTGACACCTAGCGTACAAAATATATTTGGCAAAACACGGTGGAATTAAAATCTCAAAAGATAATAATAATTTTAATGCGTATATGAATAAAAAAGAAAAGATAAGGAGTGGTCAACCACTATCTGATCTAAAAGAAGATGATGATGATGCTCAAGGTGCTACTGGTATCACTAAAAATGCAAATGGAAATGGATTTTCTCAAAGTTGAACTGCAAGGGGGTTTCAGGTAGTGGTCTCGTACGTTGTCCTACTAGTTTTCTCTCGGTAATATCACGATTAGAAATTCTCGTAGGAAGGGGACGAGCTGTAAATAACTCACCGGAAGTAATTAATGAGGCAGCTGATATCTGTAGACAGCTATTTGAAGGCGGTATCATGGATATTGGTGTATATCGAGAGTTTATTGATGAGCTGGCGGACGGTTACCACAGTGATTAAATCACCACATTAGATAAATGTCAGTAAAATAAGATGATCATATACTACAACCACAACAAACCAACCATGGTCTATGTAGTAAATTCATGATTGCCAGTTTATAGAGCGTACTATGAATATGGTCTCGGCAATACTATTGCAGGGTTATATGCAAGATTGGCTCCAAAAATAGCACCAATCGCAAAACAGTTATCAATGAAAGCTATTGATGTTATTCGTGGTAAGGTTATTAGCGCTGTTGGTGATGTTGCCGGTAAAGCGTTTCCTGTAGCTAAAGAAAAACTACTAGCGTTAGTTCGGCGAAAAAATAAACCAGCAATGACATCGCCATCAGTGATAAAATCACTAGAGAAACTACCATCTACGGAAAGTTTACACGCGAGTATTAGCAAAATAATAAACAACGCAGTGGATCAAAAAATAGCATCACTGAGCAGCGTCCAGGATAATATTACAGCAAATATGATAGCGGGAAGTGGCTTGAAATCACGAGGAAGATCGCGATTTAGATCAAGAAATATATAATAATATGTTCAAATCCGCTCCTGATACAGCGTTCGATATGGACGCCCCAGTATCCAAGAATGATTCTATACTCAATTATCAATTCTATTCCTATAATGCAGTACAACTAAATAGTCGATCAATAATCGAACTTCAAGACCAGTATACCAGCAAATAATTTATAAACGCTGAAGCGTTTATCGAAGTAGAAAGAGAAATTGTAACAAATGATCCCGACCATAATGATCCACCATATGCACTTGATGTCAAAGTTGGCTTTGTCAATAATGGTATCATGACGCTATTCAATAGCGCTAGATACATGATTGACATAAAAGAGATTGAATCTATAGCGCATGATGTTGATGTTGCCACAACAATAGTGGAGTTAGCAAGATCCTCCGATGATTATACAAGATTAGCATGCCTATCTATGATGTTCTCTAGGGATATTACTGATCACTCTGAACACAATAAGTATCTTAAAGTAAGGACACCAAAAATTACTGCTTCCGATCCACAAACAGTAGCTGATTCTGCAGAACACGACGCAAGACCAGCTGCTGCCTTTGATGTTATGAAAGGTGATAGTACTCGTTACAACTTAGGGGCTGCAACATGCGTATCAATGCGCGATTCCACTACATCATATATTTGGATTTTGCAGAAATTTTGGAAACGTTATCAATGGAGAGAAGCATACAGTAGTACTCGTGCGAGGCGGCGACGATAATAATGTCATCTGGCGAAAATGGGGCCCTGCTGAAGCTCTAGGCGCTAATGGTAAAGTAAATATAACAAAGCTATCACTGTGGATGTCAGTCATGACCCCATCAATCACCGCAGAAAACAGATTAATATCATTTATGTAACCATTACTATCTTGGCTAACAACAACAACTGATACTATGGATAGTACTGTTAATGGTGTATTTACATGGCACCTGGCATCAAAACAAGGGATTTCTGCGCCACGGCATATATTTGTTGCGTTACAGGATAAAACCCGATTGGATTCACATTTACGCAGAAATATGATATTTGATCAATTGGATGTTAATGAAGTCTCGTTGAGGATAAACGGTAAAGTGAAACCATCCGTAGATATTTTACTTCATTAAGAACAAAACCAGATAGCACGCACGTATCATCGTTTGTTGTCATTTATGGGACGCGATAATAATGTAGATACCGGTCTGCAAATCTCACAATGGGAGTTTAGAAAACTGTATCCCATCTACTACTTTTCGATCGAACATCCTGACTTAACCAGACAATCCGTCGTAGACATACACTTTCGAGCCCGTGTAACAGCTCCTACTGTTGGTGGTTACAGAGCAGTTGCTGTCATTCTAAGTGACAAATCAATGCTACTCGAAGGCGTTGGTGAACGAATGAGAGTAGCTGATGCACCAGTAGAAAATATGTTGTAGTAAATTAGATCAATTTGTTATTAAATAAAATTTCGTACAGTCATGTTTGTGTTACGTTAACTCCTGGTCAATTAAAACAAATGCAATTGGAATGAGCTAGAAGAATGTGCAACCACAATATTGCTGAAGCACAATCAGATGTCTGGTGGTCAGAATAAACTATCATTGACAACTCGTTAGATAAAACACTTTAATGATGCCATCAAAAATAAAAACGGTGTTAAGGTCACTCTCTCTGCGGCCGCAATTAAGAACACGATAAAATAAGGTGGTATAATCCCACTTTTCTCTGCGTTACCAGCGTTGATTGTGGCAGCGGTCCCCGCGGTAGCAAAAGCCTCCGCGCTAGGAGCCGTTGGTACAGCGGCAGGGATCGCACTAAAGAACGCTACCGGACAGGGATGCAAAAAAAGAAACGACCAGGAAAGGGTCTAAGACTACCAGGATGTCCGGATTCATGGTACAGCGGAAACGGCCTGAGACGAGGAACAATTTACTAACAATATTACCCATGTCAAATTTTGATCTACTCGACGCTGCTAAAAAACTAACGATAATAACCTTTAGAGGTGTCTTTATGAGAGATCACTTACAACCAAACATAACTGAAACAGGTATCGTTAGTTTCGATAACAGCACCGGACATGGAACTCACTGGGTTTCATACGCAATTGATCCACGTGTGATTGTTTTTTTTTTTATTCATATGGATTAGGACCGCCTAACCAATTTATGCGTTATATAAACCGCTTAAAAACTGCTATCTGGTATTCTACGCTACCAACACAGAAAATGAATGACCCACCAATATGCGGCATATAAGTATTCAATGTACTCAACGCTATTTCATCATCGGGAAAACCACCACTTAAAACCACACACGAATATACGGCAATCGCTTTTTAGAGAGAAATTATATAAAATAACATGATTGATATTTGGGGGAGATCTTTGTCAAGCCTGAGAAAAACTCTCCTCGGAAATATCTGCAACCGGTGATGTAAAATAAATAATAGAAGATAAAATATCCGAGATGTTAAACCTCGCAAGTGTTGATCCCAATGAAAAAGTTGTATTTCAAGATCGTCAGGGTAAATTGAAAACTAATAATGTTTCTCTTGATGGTATTTTAGTTAAACAACGCGGTGTAATGTTAAATTCTATCGCGGTTTTTTCCGATCAGGGTAAACTCAAACCAGATGTTCTCATTACAACTATTATGGATATAATTAACAATTTATAACCATTGAAAAAAACTACGCGATGAATACGATGACCATATAAATAAATTTGATCAGTTTTCTAAATTACAAAGTATAATTGACAATATTGACAAACATCTATTGGATTTCTTTGTAAATCCACAGGTGATCACACTGAATCTCACGGAGATAGAAACATCCATGGATAATTTGTCAAAGTTGCTATCCGATTATGACGCTCTTATCGAACAATTTACTATGTTACGTAAACACTTTAAAAGAACCGATGATGCCGTCGATACAGTTTTTGGGGAAAATGCTAAACCCGAAAAAATCAAAACAGATCTCGCTGGTATTATCACGAAACTCGATGAAATAACAACGATTAATCGGCGAATAGAAGTTGTTCGCGAAGGCATTAAAACGACCAAAGATGTAATCAGGGATAATCTACCGAGGATGATAGAAAAACTTGAAAAAATAAAAATCCCTCACAAGCAAAAAGATATCGTAAATAATGTGCACGCGATCCAACACGGATCATTTGCGTGGACACCATCCACTAACATATTAAATATCACCGCAGCCGTCAAAGGTACTTATCAGTTAACACTCGTGTCACCGATTCAATTTAATATTTCATCTGGGTCAACAATATTATATCAACGATCATCGACAAGGAAACAACTGAACGATTCACAATGATATCTACCGATAATAATTTGGGTAGGGTGTCATAAACATGGTATGTGGAATTCGGTGCGGATTTAAGTAAACAACTGAATTAAAAACACTAGTGTTTAAAAATAAATGTCATCAATGGCAACGTCACAGCAATATCGCTATCGTCAGGTCAGTGAATTGCAAACTAAACTCAAAACACTTACTGAAAAGTACCAAACAAAAATAAAAAAATACCGACGAAGAATCACCCCAGTTGACGTTACCGTGTACTCGGTATCAGGTGTAATCACCGGAGCTGGTATTATACTCTCCTCGGTGACAATGGTTGCCCCGATAGCTGTTCCAATTTGTATTTCAACGGCGACAACAATCGCTGGAATTACTTGAATAATAACAAAACAAATATCATCATGTAGCCAGCGCGAACTACAAGACTACGTAGTTAAGTTCCATGTTGTGTCAACCGCGTACTCACAATTATCCTCGATGATATCATCCTCCCTCGATGACACATTAATATCCGATAGTGAGTTTTCAGCAATGGTACGTGTTTATGATTCCTCGATGTCAACATTAGAAAAACAACATGAGTATAATAACAATGGCAACATCGCAAGAACTACTTCAACGAATAGCGGAAAACACAACCCCGGTGAAAACCAGCATGATCTCAATAACCTCAACGAATCCTGAATTCAGTGTGAATTTCCCCATTGAGATTTCGGTGAAAGAGATAGCACTGGCAAAATTACGAGTATGCCGCAGTTGTCCAAAATACATCAGAAGCATTTGGCGTTCAACAACCGAATGATTCCTTTTGTTTGCGAGTAAGAATAAACCCGATGGTACTCCAGACTGGAACGTTGTTTCTCTACCATCCGGGTCCTATAAAATCGAACAAAGCAATAACGAATTTCAGCGTAGGATAAAATCCATTACTGGGAAAGAATCGAAAATCGCTATAAAGGTTCATGAACCAACATTATCATCTGCCATTGAGATAAACTCGCCCGGATATGTCGTAGATATATATCAAAGCTCAATGAGGACCGTGCAAGGATGGCCTGAAATCCCACCTCGACAAAAACCGTTAATATACCACCTGAACCGAAACAATCTGATTATGTTTTAACGAAGGAAGATTATCATAGTTATCGTGGTTGGATTAACGGTACATTCAGAATAGTTTAGGTTATTATGTAAACCACTAAATCATTCTGATTTTGCACATGGTTTTTTTTAGTTAGAAGGATCCAGTGACGATAAGTATTATGTAATAAAGGAATTCAACATAAACAAACAATTCAAGGATATGAGGTCCAGGTTTGAAAAATTGAAAAATAACTTCATAGAAGAAATTAGTAAAATCCCACCTAACCGAGATGAAGCCATCAAATACATGAAGGTACGTAATAAAATTATAGCAGGCAAGGAATTTTTCAATTCGCGATTTGTTCTATTTATATTACATCATCATAATCCTAAAACGAGAACAGAATTTGCAAAAAAACTTAATATACGCATAGAAGATATCCTCCCCGATTTTAAGTTGCCAGGCTATAATGCACCAGAACTAAAAAAATCTCTCAATGATGGCATCGATGATGGTTTTAAAAGGATTAGCGTCGCACGGAAGAAAATAGCACAACCACAAACATGAATCCTCAAACATAATAATGACCCAGATGGTGGTGGGCGACATATCGCTGCTCAAAACGTCCATATATCCTTGGTGATTGCAGTGAATTTAGTATGTGATGTTATCGAAGGAAGTTATCAAATAAATCTCGAAATATCAAATCAAGCTCAACAAGGATATATTGTATACACGTGTGAACCAACATCTCCTCCAGGGTATATAACCATTGAAGATCCAACTAATCGAGTCTATATGCGATGTCATAATGATTCATTAACGAGAATTAATTTTAAACTCAATGACCAGTCCAATAATTTGATTGATTTACGATGTGAGATTTTACAAATTAGTCTGTTTTTAAAATCCTAAATTGCTAGCAATTTCAAGGATTTTCAATTCGTCTCCGCAGCGACATCAGTGCCGGGCCTGTAGCGTAAAATACTAAAGGATTTCTCTTTTTTTGTCTGCCTTGACTTGGTTTCTGTTCGCTTGAAATAGTTTCGGTTGAAATCCTTTAGGATTTTACTGAAATAGTTTCGGTCTGTCCACCCTCTTTGCTAAGGAGACTCTGTCTCTGTAGCAGCCTTTTTTTTGTGAAATATGTTCAGTTTGAAATAGTTTTGGCTCGTCTGAAATAGTTTCGGTTTCCGTAGAAGCCTTATTTTTGTATGAAAAGTTGATCTCTCCACCCTCTTTGCTGCTTTTTGGCTGTACAAAATGAATTGTTTCCAGATCATGTTTAGTGTTGTACAAGTAACATATCAAAAAGTCTTTAAACCTAATTTATCTACAAGTTAGAAACGTAGGTTTCTCGTGTGATTGGGTGGTCTAGGACAATCGTCTTTAACAGTAATTAACATGTCATCTCTGTCTGCATGCGTTTATCCTCAGTGAGGATGGGTGGCAAAGCTTGACAGCAGCTACACATTGTTTTGTGGTTTTTCCTTGGGTTTTCAACTGTTCTCCATTAAATATACTGCCCACCAGATATACCCATCCTGTCCTGAGAAAACAATGTGACAATCTCACAAAAAATAACCTTTTCCTTCTCAAATATATCTTAACATTTTTTCATTGCTAGTTTTTAATTATTATTTCTGCTAATCATATAATCTTTGTTCATCCTTCAGATTTGAAACATATAATTGTATTCTTCTTAAAATAGGCATTAATGAAAGAAATTCACGGTTGGAAAAGACCGTCAAAGAATGTATAAAGAACTAAAACAAAGCGCTGAACTAGACGTAATTATCAAATTGTTAAAACTAAATAATTTTCTTCTTCGAAAATTAAAGTATTGCAATGTAGTAAGTTTTTATTCTCCTGGGTATATGAAATGATATAATTTTGGATGTTTGTGATGCTTGTAGTGTCCCTTGTGGAACAGTACTGTCTATGACATTGCAATAAATAACAGCTAAATTTCCTCTGCGAAGGAAACACACAAGCAATCAACCAGGGCATCCCTGAGAGGAAATCAAGTACATAACCCTTGAATTAAATAATAGATTAAGTACTCTTTGCACCATGTGAAAGAATTAAAATTTCAAGGTAATCATTTTAGAAAAAAAAGCTTGATGTCTTCTGAATATCACATTTTAAATTATGAGTTTCATTGTATACATCATCAGAATAACTGTCTTTGCATGTAGATTAAACTAAATATGAGGTCTTTTATACTCTGGCATGTGGCATGTCATTTGATTATTTGTAGATGGAGACCAACAAAGCAGTATATTTAAATTTTCGGCTTCCATAATAACGTTGAACTGGAAACTGGCAGTAGGGATGATGATGAATCTGTTAAGCACTTAAGCTTGACCGGTTTCAGAATTATGGCTACACAGTACCTATACACGTTTGATAACTGCATTCATGTTGACGATAAGTCTTTTTTATGAAATGCATAATTTAGACATTAGATAAACAGAAACCGCTTTCTTTATTGTGAGCACTCTTACACATGCATATGCTTTTAAACTTACATCTTCTCACTTTGTCTTGTCACATAAACACTTTAGCACGTTTCATATCTGTAGAATCCTCGCTAAACAATTCACATTTCAAAACAGAAACAAATTCGGGTCATAAGGGCTTTAATTATATATCAACTAAATACATTGTAAAAGTTCAGTAACAGCAAGTTTTGGGATCATCGTAAAAATCAGCTTTATCCTAATATTGTTTTGATGATATCATTTTGTTTTTAATTGGCAACTATAATCTTGAATGATATTCTTTATTCACATATGTTAACATATGTCGTTACATTCTTAGTTCTACATGACATATTGATCACTTCGATTCAGTAACGAACTTATTTTCTTGCAATTCATTACATAAGACTGGCACCAGACAACATGTACCATTGGCAGTTTTGACACTAAAGGTGAGCCGAGATCAAGGATCATGAGAACAAGATATATTAAAAAGGAATCGATAAATGGCATTGACCTCTGATGTTATCGTTATATATTGAACTTTTTTTAAAATAAGGAAATGAGTGATTAATGTAAATGAAGAAGCGCAAATTCACTATCACATAGTGCTTTTATGGTGAGCTGAGGAATTTCGTATGTCAAAAAGTAGTGTTTTTCAAAATAATACAATTCTATCTGGGATGCTAAGAATATAATTAAATATTCCCATTTATATCTTCTTCTTATTTCCATCAATGTACACATTATTGTATACAAAAATACAGTGAAAATGACGACTTAGACAAAACAAAATACAAGCGATAGAACCTTAGATGAGAAACTGGAACCAAAACATCACTTGAGTAATTTACATAGTCAACAGTTCAACTATATTCATTGCAATAGATGTATATACATCATCATGTTCGAAAACATATGAATCTATAGATTTTTGGAGTTTTATTAATATCCTTATTTAGAAACAAAACCATTATTTTATATAACTGCAACGAAATTTCAAATGGCTTGAAATCTAATTCTAAAGTATGTATTATTATTACAAAGTGCATAAGTTTGCTGTGTATTACAGAATATAAACATTTCAGATAGTATTGATTTGTGTATTATCCAAATGTAGCTTAAATAAAATAGCTTCATCAGGAAATACGCTATTCAGTTGTTTATTTTACACCAAGTGTTACTGATCTCCAACACAGATACTTGCTAAAATATAAGATAAGAAATTTGGTTATGTGGGTTTTCAGGAGGAGCTACCAATATCATTAAGACGTGGATGATTACAATTCCAAATTGTAATGTAATTTTGCAACACAATTGTTTCATGAGCTTAAGTACCTGAAAATAGTATCAAGTGCTACGGACACGAGAAAATTTGAATAATACTGACAGTATGATGTGATCATATTTTCATATTTGGATCCATCAATGTCATCAGCACAAGAATATAAATGTTAGGTACTAACAACATATTTAGAACATTCGGACATAAACGTCAGTAGACGTTTCTTGAAAACAGTCGTACCTTTACTGTAACATTATTCGCAAGGCATACTAATGTTCAAAAGATTAATTGTTTAATAAATTAAAAGCAATAAGTCCCAATTATAAAAATGAAAATTGTTTGTCAATTATGATTATCTTTGATGGTAAACTCTTCAAAAGATATTGTGCTTCTGGAATACAATGCTGGTGCAATCTACGTGGGACTACCGGAGGGTTACGTTATGAGATACTGCAAAAAGACGTGCGGAAAACTTAAGAATTTACATGTCAGTTTATAAACAGCATTAAAAAAGAAAGATATCCAGAAAATCAATGACATTTATTTGATTTTCAAGACTGAGCTAGAAATAATGAACAACCAAATACAGATCATGAAAAAAAAACATGAGGAAAAAAAGACAGCAATTGAAATATACACAAGAACAGGCTGAGCAATTATTAAGAGAGTCATTGTATGATATCTTAAGTAAAATCTGCCTCCTTACAGCATACTACTCCTTTGTAGCTAATGAGCTGTATTCGATGAGCACTGAGTTTAACTGGTAGTAAAAGTTCTCCTAAATTGTTATGATCGGATGATTATTATTAAATGAACATTTTATTATACCAATGACTGGTTATTAATGGGTAAAACAGCATCTATGTTTAGTCATTAGGTCATATCAATTATGTTCTAATTGAAATAGAAAACAAGTCCTTCTGCGTGTGTATAAATGTATACATTTATCCCATTTCCATTAAGTCATCAAAGTTCATCCTCCAGCAATCTTAGAAATTGAATCTTTAATGACAATACTATAAAGAATATATCTAATACAATGTTCAGATCTAAATGTGTCCACACATCTTTATACAGAAGCAGCGCTGTACATAATTATGATCATGTACATTTCAATAAGATCAAATTAAGCCATTATTTTTGTATTATATTGGTAACACTTAATAAAGCAATCCTGAAACAAATACTATTTCATAACATCCTAAATGTACATTTATAATAAGGATATCTGAAGGGTATACTCTATTCAATTCCTCTTGATTACAGCTCCGAAAATGAGTATTGTACTAGCCCGTATTCTATTTATGAACAGAATGATAGCACACATCAGAATGAAATGGTGGTTTGTGGATTCATAATAGATAATTTACCCCATACATTTATAGAAAAAAATAATAAGCTTAACAAAATTACTGTGATGGATTGGTATGATGCAATTCACTAAAGGATATGTATATGGGTAGGTTGAAGGATTGATAACAGATAAATAAAGCAATGCACGTTGCAAAACTACAATAAACTGAACCGTCTATGCAATACATGTAAGTAGGGACAGTTCTTGAAATCATTTGTGCAGTTGCAATTCTAAATGAGACTTACGCATGGATCCATATGAGTAGAAGCAGTGGTCAATGATCAGGTAGTCAACATCTTCAAGCAAATGTTAATATAAACTATAGATGGGAAAGTGTGAATTATAAGCAGATGTCCACAAAACCATGTTTTCACTACTTTTTTTACCAACCTCCACGTGCAATTAGCATGGTGCCACACATCATTAATCTACTGTGTAAAAACTTGTTAAAGAAATAGGGTAAAATCCCTTTTTTACAAGCTTTTTTTTCAATTCTCTCAAACGCTGGCTGATCATACACTTATCCAAAATATAATGTATTTATTTCATTCACTCCCTCTGATTCTGACAATATTTCTTGCAGTAAGTAAACAAATATTTACTAAACATATATTTCTCCAAACTTTGATTTCTGCCTAATGGTCATCCATGTACATTATGGTAAGATACAATGTTGCTGATACTAGAAACATTTCTGCTAAGGATACATTTATCCAACATTTTCTTTCGAACTAAAAGTAATACAGTACAATATGGAAAAGTACAATAGTTACCTAGATCGTAGTTATCTAGATTTTGGTCTTTCGCAACCATACCTATGGGTTATACTAAAATACACTAGTCAAATTTTGCCTCAGCATACATTTATCCAAAATTTGGTTTCTAGCTAAGTGTTTGAAGAACAACTTTGTAGGAAGTAGCTAAATGTTGCTAAAAGGACGATATTTGAGTACCAGCCTCACTGAGCATGGTAAAGTAAATCCTTAGCCAATGTTTGGCATATTTAAATCCTGCCTAGCTCCGCCAATAGACAGTAAAGCTTTTAAATACTTAAATGGTCAATAGCTCTTCAAAAATTCTCTGTATGTGCCTTTACTACTCTGGGTTAAGATATGTAGCCAGCAGCAAAGGCCTGGCTTGACTATATGTGAACACTCAAGTCAAATCGGAAGATGTTATTTTATGCACTTTTGATATAGGGTGTATGACCACCAGAAGAGATGGTAGACTCAAAAACGAGTTCGCTGTCTGTGGGCCATATAGAACAAATGTAAATCTTTGTTCATTATATGATTTCTGCAAAACACATCAAACGGAAGGAACAATTCTCGCAGTTTGACTTGTCAATAACGTTATGGAACTTCGTTACACACTTGTTAAAGATAATGTATGAGAAATTGTGTAATGTAATATTATGTTCTCTTCCTATATCCTAGGAAGGTCAAGATTGGTAGTATAATATGCTAGTAAGAACAATATCAGTAGAATACTTATATATACGTTTGGAATATTACAAGGCTATTGAAAACAAAAATAAAATGACAATAAAAAGTATTATAGTTCACGACCAACGTATGATTACAAGGATGACAATAAGCACCAATACCAAGGGATTCGAGAAGTCTGTTAAATATTACAGTAAAAGCACTAGATACTGAGACAAGAATTTAAAAAACCAAGGCAATACATATAATGAGGACATAATATGAAGTCTGAGAGTAAGGACAGCCAGTTAAGCCAACAAATAGATAAAAATGCAGACATAATACAAGGTTATCATTTCTGCATCGTGGGAAGGATTATGTGATAAGATGTGGTGTGTGAACGTACACATACCTTCATATATATTATTTAAGGTCTGACAAGTAATTGCATATCTTTATATATTTTAATGGGTATATGTTATGTTTTGCTGCCATGATGTACATACAATTGCCTTAAACAGGTAATTGTAAATAAATTATCATTCATTATTCCAGAAATACGTTTCGAAAACAAAACTAAAATAAGTATACTCATATGATGTAGTTTTGTTCCAATTGTATTGTGAATTTTCCAATTGTCATTTTAAACGAAACACGATTTATATTAATGACAATATTTCAGGAGAACAAGGGATTGCGAACTGCACAAATATGTATTATATCGTAAAGCGATAAATCCTCCATATTTGGCTTTGATGAAATCACCTCAGTTTATTTTATTAATGAACTGTATTCATTTGGTTTCATTAATGCCATCCTCAGCTCAGCGTTATAATGTAATAATTGTATTGTATAACGTAATAATTGTATACAAAATACATGCTGTAATCGCTTTAACTCCTTCACCAATTGAACTGGAGACCTTGCTGCATTGTGTCGTCTCATAAAATAAAAACAAAATAGTCACAATTATCCGTTGAACAATTAACATCCAATGGACTGGCGTCAAATTCATTTAGAATTATGCACTCTCTTTAGCAGCGGAAACATATTCTTTGAAGTAATTCCCTAAGTGTGCTTATTAGCCGAGAATTACAACAATAACAATGAAATATACGTTATATAATTTTGCCCGTACATGTTATGTTTACAACAGATATTGCAAAATATCATCGATTCTAGATCAATCAACTTTGTTTCCCGAATCCGCAACAAGTTAAAATAAAATGACTGAAAAATGATGATTTAAATGACATGGTTTAGTTCCTGTAGAAACAGCCATCACAAGTGTAACAAACACAACTGTTTTATCTTTTTGTTTCTTTTGCCTAGGCTTTTCTTTGTATTCGCTTTCAGAAAGACTCATTAAGAGTCGAAAGAGCTTTGGCTAGTTAAATACTAGTTAAGCAGTGTTCTTTATCAGTTTATAGCATTAATCTTAATCAATCCCTGACACGTGATCACTAGCGAGATCGAGTGCACTGTCATTCGTCATATGATCTGTATCTGCGTGTTACAAAATCTGAGATTAGGATGCAGGAGTATTATGCCTTTTTAAGCTCTTCAATATTAGACCAACACTTTTGTTTTCTCGCCTCTATTTGACATTTATCTGACACGACTAAGTTATAATAAATGTAGCTCACTCATTAAAGAACCAGCATTATTTGTATGCATTGGAAGCAGATAATTGTAATGATGATATGAGCTATAAGTAATTTCGACTCTTTCCGGGCACTTAACTCCTACAGCTTGGACCATGTTAACGTTGCTTTATATTAATAAATTTGCTGCTGATGTTAGAGGCGGAGGATACAATTGATACGTTTTATTTGCTCTTAGCGGCACTTCTATAACATGTTTGGATATATGTTAGTGACCAAGTGGTAATGTTGCATTCAAATTCGGAAAAGAAAAAGAATAAAAATACAGAAAGACATACCAACATTTAGTTTGAATGAAGTAAAAGACCTTTTCGTACAAGGCTATGTTGATTGTGTAAAAAACCCGCAAAGGTCCCGTATTAAATAAATAAAACAATAATCAAGCATGGCAATATTATCCGTCACATATTGATCAAACTGGAAATGGTATTTGGTTATGTAAGGCCATGCAATACCATCACCATTATTGCGACGTTACAATGAATGAGGCATAACTAGCATTATGTCTTGAAAATTTACGATTCTGTAAGACTTGTCGATTCATTATCATGGTGAAGTAAACATTTTCATTTCTTGGATTTCACATCATGTTAAGTTTTTCTTTCAATCACTTTCTTTGATATAAATAACTGATGATATATATATATATATATATATATATATATATATATATATATATATATATATATATATATATATACATATATATATATATATATATATATATATATATATATATATATATATATATATATATATATATATATAATCAGTATTGGAGAATATTGGATGATTTGGCAAACCGACCACAATGCTTGTAGTCCACTGTCAGAACAATTTTGTGTCAGAGAAGTTTATCTGAATAAAACAGGTCTCTTAACTCACCAAGTATTGTTTTTAAAACTTTGTTTCAAAATTAAAAAGGTTCTAAATATATTTTTCTAAACTATTTTAATAATCGTTTCCTAATTAGTATTAGTAATAATATTTGAGTTTATGTTAGTGTTCATAATTATTGTATAGCTTGCTCAATCGACAATACATCAAAATATTTATAGGTTACAGCATTTATATGGGAAAATATGAAGAGTTTTTGGGATGGATATAATGAACGAACTTATTTTTTTCCATACAAATGCATTAACCTTTTCATTATACTTCTTGTTCTATCTAAGACTTAATTATATAAACATACATACAGTACATGATATAAAGTACCTGAATGTATGCCATATTTCAATCACAATAAACGAACGCCGATTCTTCATTACACAACATTACTAATGTGCACATAACTCCGACCAGATAAATTTTAATTTAGTGGCGTCAAATATATCACTTTTTGAAAAGGATGGCGTTTTTGGTTTACTTAAAATTAAAATCAAGATTCGTTCTGTATATGAACGTACAGTGCACAAAACATTTAATATTTGTTTGGAATGAATGAAGTTTTGTAGTTTTATGGATTCTGCTACATTTCGTAATGACGACTGGATTTTCTCTGTCAATGCTACCTGACGTAGGTCTGGTTTCAGCAGCGATGAATCTGCGTGTTGACATATGAACGTGTTTCTTTTCTATCATTGAATGTTTAAAACCATAATGTGGGTAAATATGAAGAATTTATATTGCACGTATCACAAAAGCGCTATGGAATATAATGTTTGTTTAGTTTTTCGTTCAGTAAGTAGGATGTCATTGCACTTAGAGTACAGTCTAAATTAATGTGCACTTTGAATGGTGTAATTGAGCTTGAGACACCATGGTATGGCTCATGTAATTCGTATTTGCAGAAGAAGAAAAATGAAATTTGAGGAAATTCAAGATGTAAAACATTAAGTATATTTGTTGCCATTTGTTATTACTAGCTAAAGAAGACAGTTTCGGCTTCGTCTCGTGCATCCTATGTTAGCGGAACATACCTTGTATGACCTACCTGGCGTCTATCGTTAGCCTTTATCCGAAACAGTGTATCAAAGAAATTAACGCGGAATGTTGCAAAGCACCTGGTACGTGTCAGTCCACGAAACATAACTATTCCTAGTTGATGCTTCCTTCAGTATTATGTTATATATAACTTAGTGATAGCGAAACCAATATACTAGAGTTCAAGCAGAAATAAATATTTCCATAGAATACAAAGTGACCATTCATGAGGAACATATTGTATCACGAATTATATTTCAAAAATAATCCCAAATCTCTTATCAGAATTCAGAACATCTATTGTTCCGCAATAATTCCAAAAGTACTGAATATGGGGATGTATCAAAAGGCTTGAATTGTCAAATTAATATAATGTGAATGTATGTAAAGGGGTTGCAAATAATTCCAAAATAGAATTAAGTCCAAAACGAGTCGAGCACTATTTAATTTCTAGTAAATAATTTAAATAAATAATTCCTTTCAGATTATACCTGGACACAAGTAAAAATGATGTCACAGTCTGTTTATAAGGTATGATTATGAGTATTTTCCGTAAAATAGTGTGATTTATAATGCAATATAAATGATGATAAAAATACACTCTATGAGCACCAAACGCAGTAAATAAATTAGTATTGACATCATAATTATACTTTTTTAAGTGGTAGAATTATCATCAACAAGTTGCGGAATCTCAAAGTGTAGCCATTCAATACTGAAAATGTTTGATGATAACAATTTTGTACTGCAAAGTATTTGCAAAATGTCTTCACACATAATACTATATATTACTAGAATCATGCATGTTTATCATTGATGACAATCTGTGATGCAAATACAATGAATGAACAGAATTTCAGTGAAAGCATAAACGATCGTAGTATTTAGTGAACCTGGGATAAAATAAAAACTAAGCATTATTCTTACGTCGATATATAATAATAATAATGAAGACTTTGTATAGCGCCTAAACTTTAGAAGCTCTAAGCGCTTTACACTATCAATAATGATATGACTACACTACAAAACAACAAATGACAAAAGCAGTGAAATTGGAAAACATAAAAACATGCTGAAAACATATAAGATACAAAACTTGATTAGGTCGCTAAGTTTTTTCCCTGCAGTCGAAACAAGTGAGTCATGAGAACACTCTTAAAATTGACCACTGTGTCTTTGTGTCTAATTTCAATGGGCAATCGTTCCACGTGCCGGGCCCTGGTGTGCAAACGAACGTTGTCCATATGACTTTGTTTTCACCTAGATAACAGTGAGTATACGATTATCAGAAGAAGATCGTAAATATCTAGCTGGTATATACACATGGGTGAGGATGGATAAGTATGTTGGACTGGAGTCTGCCATTTAAATATAGCACAGAGATTAAATTTTGTGTTTGATTCTGTATCGAATTGATAGCCAGTGTAGGGTACAGAGCAGTGGTGAGGTGTGCTCTGATCGAGGTAGTCTAAAGATGTTCCGAACAGCTGTGTTATGAATTTTTTGAAGTTTCTGGAGTATATATTGTGATGAAGCAGACAGAATTGAGTTACAATAGTCCAGTCTTGAAAGTACTAATGAACACAGAATTGTTTTTGTGGCATCAGCTGAAAGATATTTACGAATGGAACTAATGAGTCTCAATTCAAGATATGCAGCCCTGCAGATGTTCATGACATGTTGGTGCAGTGTGAGAGTACTGTCTAGAGTAACGCCTAGATTCCGTACTGACTGTGAGAATTTAATGTTGATGTTGCTAAGATTTATTGTTTGTGGTAAAGGATGTGAATGAGAAAGTCTTTGTATTGTGATCAGAATAGCCTCAGTATTATCATCATTCATCTGCAGCTTGTTACATGTCATCCATGATTTCACATCCGAAATGCACTTCTCTACTCCATGGATGGTAACATCAGCATCAGTTGGGTGGCTAGACTTGTATATTTGGGTGTCATCAGCGTACAATTTATGCAACACTGGGTGATGATCTATGACACGTGAGAGCGGTTGAGTGTAAAGAATGAAGAGAACAGGTCCATGAACAGATCCCTGTGGAACACCACAACATACGTCAACTGGGCTAGAGTGTATCCCATTTGCAGATATACTTTGTGTCCTGTTGACTAAGTAGGACTTGAACCACTATAAGGCTATATTCTGAATGCCAAATACATGCTGGAGACGGTGAAGTAATATATCATGGTCTATTGTGTCAAATGCTGCATATAAATCCAGAAGAGTGAGGACTGTATTCTTTCCACTATCCAAAGCAGAGAGAATGTCACTAAATACTTTCAGAAGAGTAGTTTACGTACTGTGACAAGGGCGATATGCAGACTTCACATTGCTAAAAAGACTGTTTGAATTCAAATGAGATACAAGTTGAATTAGAACAACCTTTTGTAAGATTTTTGATATGAAAGGTTGATTAGAAACTGGGCGGTAGTTCTTTAAATCAGTATGGTCCAGTGTTGGTTTCTTCAGCAATGTCTTTACTATATCAGTTTTGAAAAATGATGGGAATTTCCCTGATGAGAGAGAAAAATTAATAACATCAGTTAGTGAAGGTAATATTGGGTCTAATCACTCAAGCAGCAGTGACGTCGGAATTGGATCAAGTTGACAGGACGTTTGGTGCACGTTTCATCACGATTATCCGTACTGAATCTATAGAAACAAGTTCAAATGCTCCTAACGGTTGTCGCTGAAATTCTGCATCATATCTGTATGGTGACGAATCAGTTGAAATTGTGCAGTCAAGCGAATCTCAAATGGTTTGAACTTTGTCATCGAAGAAATTTGCAAATTTGTCTGTTAGGTCTAGTGGAGAGAAGGTTATTGGAAGTGGTGTACATTTGTTCCTTGACATTAGTTTGTGTGTCAGCATACACATCCAACATACACATACAATACAAATACAAGTGAGAGAGAGATAGAACAGAGAGATAAAGAGAGAGAGAAAGGGAGAGAGAGAGATAGAGAGAGAGAGAGAGAGCGAGAGAGAGAGAGAGTGAGAGAGAGAGAGAGACAGAGAAATAGAGAGAGAGAAACGGAGTGCGGGAGGAAATTGTATGTATTTACCACATATCTGTACCTTTTATAGAAGAAACGGTGATCTTTCAATGCGTGATGACAGAAGAGGTCAAACGTTCTTCGGTACCACATGATATAATATGTCAGATATTTATCCCGGAAAACGCTCACGAATAGATTAGAAGTTCAGGTTATTTTGTGGCCCTATGTTGATACGTGTACTGCTTATTGGACACTCGTGTATGTTCAGTTAATTGACTCGTCAATGTCATATTCCAAACAAATATGAAAAGATACGTACCTTGGTTGCTTTATCCGTTATTCTGCACCAGTTATGTCTCCTCTCCCAAGTTTTGGAAACAATGAAAAAGTGTGTAATAAGCTAAACCAAACAAGCAAACGGTATATTTCGTTACGAATCAGTCACGAATATCAATAATCACACTGATATATACTTTAAATGTCAGGGTTAAACAGATTATTACAAAGTTAATTTTCACAG
The DNA here is from genome assembly GCA_029339505.1 of Unio delphinus. Classification (NCBI taxonomy): domain Eukaryota; kingdom Metazoa; phylum Mollusca; class Bivalvia; order Unionida; family Unionidae; genus Unio; species Unio delphinus. Next base: position 22,379,057 of record JAQISU010000108.1, read on the forward strand.
CATGCATACATGAAAAACACGGATAAACAAACACAAGATTTTATTGTCACTCCAGGATCACAAACTATTGTAATGTGGATATACCAGCGCTTTTTAATAAAAGGCACTTAAACATTTCTATACTCAGAGAAGCGGTATCAGATAAAAGGTTATTATGTTCATCACATCTCAAGAATGGATACGGAAATATTATGTGAATAAGTATAACTAAAGAACACGTGTCGAATAGGGATGGGCTATGCGGAGACAGCCATTTGGAAACACTCGGATACATAATATTAAAGGAATACACAAGAAATCACTTATTTTGAATGCTAATTGTGTGTCTGATACATTGATGTCCTCGTTACATGATTGACTTTTGTGGTGATTTTGAAATGTAGGAAGTAAGACAATCCCCAATACGAATAAACAGAAAGGTATCCAAGCAGATTCTAATTCCATTCATATTAGAGGCATTCTGATATTCCCATATATGTGTGCTTATGCTGCTGATGTACGTCTATGATGTGCTAGAAGGGTGGGTGGACAGGAACGAAAATTTAACCTACTCCAATAAACAATTAATAGCATTCTTAACTGAAAAAACTAATCATTTAAAGAACATTTTACCTTTGATGCATAGATCATATAAACATACAAATACATGATTGGATTATGTACAGAAAGCAATCATACGACTGGGTTGCAAATTCTCAAATAATAAAGGTACATATCCTAATAATATGTGTTATATAAATGCTTAGTGCCAAATTTGATATGTTGATAATGGCTAAATTAATACATGCAAATATTAGTTTTTTACCGATTGCATTACATACAGTTTTTGTCCAGATACAATACTATTCTAATGCGTGACCGTGTGATTTCACTCCATTAGAGCTACTAAAATAACTTAGCGACTTTTGCTGTTTCACCTAGTAGGATTTTATCTTGTTCCGAAAAAAAAACGATAAGGAAATAAATATATGTCCGTCTCAAACGATATGCATTTAATACACTACACGTTTGCGTTGGTATATAATTTGTCGTGTTCCATAACGTGTAAAGTATGACAAGGCAAATACAGGCAAACATATGTTTTGTACATCATAATTAAATTATGTCACTTTCTGATTGTATACCAACTACATTTACACGTTATCTTCAGTACAATTTGTACTGACATGGACATTATGAAAAGGTGCTATATTGAAGTGGTACAATATTATTCAGAGATTTCTGCTATTTGGAAGACTTGGGTGATGATTAAAAAATTATAAAGCCGACACGTTACATCAATGTAAGCTATAGTTAAGCCTGTGCTTATGATGAACACTTAATTGAAGCATGAAAGCAATGTTCAAAAATGTGCTTTATAAAGTAATCTGTAACCATTCGTATAATGACATGGAAATTTGATTTGGTAGTAAGTTAATAACAAAAATATAAAATGAATGTCCTTTCTTTCAAAACAGTATTATGACGAACGTAGTTATTGATGAAATAATGGAACAGGGGTTCTTAAGATATCCAGACTCAGAAGAAAGAGCGATCGCCTGGCCTGTGGCGAATAGGTATCATCAGTGAATAAAAATGATACAAAATTGATTTTTGAAACTGAATTGATTCTAAGCATCAGATTCGTCTATTGTTGTTGAATAGAGCCATCACACAAAGCTTTAAAACAATAATGCATATAACATATATGTTAGTCAGTCTAGAAAATATTCGATTGAAGAAAAGTTAAACCAATTTACCTTAAACAATGGATCTCAAAGAAAAGGAGGAAGTACAAAAGGGCACAAAAGCTACTGAAGAAAGACGAAAATTAATATGAATCATTTTAAAGGTCTATTAGCATCCGCTATATTTTATCCATGCCCTCTCTATATGTGTCTTTATCTAACTATCTTCTCTCTCTCTCTCTCTCTCTCTCTCTCTCTCTCTCTCTCTCTCTCTCTCTGTCTGTCTCTCTCTCTCTTTCTCTCTCTCTCTCTGTCTCTCTCTCTCTCTCTCTGTCTCTCTCTCTCTCTCTCTCTCTCTCTCTCTCTCTCTCTCTCTATCTCTCTCTCCCTTTCTCTCTCCTTCTCTCTATCTCTCTTTCTGTGTATATATCTATCTTTCTATCTATATATCCATATATATATATATATATATATATATATATATATATATATATATATATATATATATATATATATATATATATATTTTCCAAAAAATGAACGCAAACCAAACACTCACATTAACACACACAAACACATGCACATATATATTTGTGTATGTTTGTTTGTGTTTGTGCGTGTGTAACTATTTTGAAGGTTTATAAACTGAAAATTGTTGTGTCAGAATTTTATATATCTGACTTTGTCTATATATGTTTATATATATATATATATATATATATATATATATATATATATATATATATATATATATATATATATATACATATATATATATATATATATATATATATATATATATATATATATATATATATGTGCTTGCTTTTTGTAATGTTTAATTAACATTTTAATTTTTTCATAATGTAATATATAAGTCAATCTATGCGATGTTATTGATATGGAGTGATTCCTGATGTGAAAATCACGAAAAAAGTATTTGATGTGAAGCAAGCATGGAGTATCAGTTATCCCTCAATGCATGATTATCATATAGTGTTTATGTTTCTAGTGTTATTGAACGACCATGCATGTTTTGGTCACAAGGGTGTTTCAGGTTTTAAAGCAACACATATACATATATTATGATGTTTCAAATTTAAAGCTAGATTCTAGAACATACGACATAGAAATAATCTGTGAATATCGATTGAGTTCAGGTAGTCAAAGATCTGTGTGGGGATGCTTTTAAAATGGAAGATATTGACCGTAAACGTATATGGTTTGCAGAGAGAATTTCATGATGTCATGTAATGTATTTGCAAATTTGAAATGCTGTTTACTCAACAATTGTTTCCGCGATGGATGGGTCAATTTGCTCAACACTTTATGCAATCGTTCAACTGTTAATTATTAACGGGATAACACATATTTATTTCTCAACCTAACATGTAGGAGTTATCGTTTAAATCGTGAATCTAAACTTGTTGCATTGCTATGTATATCAATGATTTTGTAATTTATTTGACTTGAGTCCCTCTAATTTTATAATTCTTTTTTATTGTTATGAACTGTTTATAATGCTTTTTGTTATTAAAGTGTGAAAATGATTTTAATCTGTTAAGTACGGACAAATAACCTAACCGGATATAGATAATTATATAGATGGAACAAATCGATACAGCCAAATGTCAGAATATAAGCAAAACATATAAAGAAACTCCGGCTAGACCGTATTACACGGAAAAGAGGATTTATATTAAAAAATGTACCATCATATTCCCGGCATTTTTTTCATTTTCCCCTTGCGAAGTACGAAAAAGCAATTTAGATATTAAGCCAAAATTTACAAATGCATTTTGATGAAGGTAATTCTCCGGCTGCTCTGATCCAAGAAAATAGCAGAATCTAACACAAAAATGTAGATTGGTTACGAAATGCCATTACTTGCAATAGATCAGTTGTTTTTAGATTAACATACATAATCTTTGCTGAATTCTAAAACACAGATACACTTCTTGTCATGGTAATGTAACATGGAATTGCTTAACGCTTTATTCTGTTTATTATTTGGAAGAACAGAAAATATAACTGAAACAAACTGTAACATTGATATAATAAAGCAATGGTATTACAATGCGTCATGCATTTTAAGATGTATTAATGAATGATTGTTTAAATATTATGATTAAAATTTGTTCTTGGAGAAAAGTAGTACTTAATCACTTGGATGCCCCAAGGCTACGGAATTGTGTACAGTGTAATTAGTATTGTCATGTAGTGAGGTCGGATTACTCCATGCTGCTCCGGTGAAGTACTTACGAGATCACATCCGATCTATCCTGAGCGCCCAGACCGTGCATTGCAAAACAACCCGTGTAAATATAGGCTGATGGTTAGAGTCAAACATTACAATAAGACTGTTTTGTCAGTGATCGGTCCACTTTACAACGCGATATATCCAGCTGTAGAGCAGTGAAACAGGCGAAGTGTTGAAGAAGTGACTACTTGAGTGAAAACATGATAATTGTCACTAATTCAGTGAAGACGCTTCATTTATCTTTTTTATTGGAAATTTTGTAATTGTTTATGTGAATTAGTTGATCACAATTTGAGAAAAATCAGTTTGTTTTGAACAGTCTTTATTTGACTGTTTTGCATTTAAATTATTTTCAGTGCAGGTTTTTGTTTAAATGTCAATTCGTTCCAGTTCAAGAATGTATTATTTATACCAGTTATTTAACTCCGAGTGCATCATTGTATTAAATCACTAATATTTGGGATTGTTGTACACGAGTCTGGTATAAGAATTTATTTTCCTCATCTAAAAGTAAAAGTCCTATGATCACTCCCATTCTTCGCGTCTTCGTTGTGATCTGATCCCAACCCGGTTCATTTTGTTACACCGATGTTGCTATTGGATATAATGGGAAAGAATGTTTCTTAAATATGCACAGCAATATTATTTCTTTCTTACATCAAATATCATCTTTAAAATGGTCATTAGTTCATTTAGGCCTTGAATCATATATTACTATTCGGTTCCCAACGGAATTGGGGCTTTTTGCGTCAAATCAAATTAAGCTTTGAAAACTACAAACCAGTGAATATGCAAAGCATTTATTACCAATGCCTATAGTTAGATTTATAGTTCTTTGTATCTATCGTATAAAACTCTATATGCAAAACGTGTACTCCAGCGTTTTAGAACTCGAGATAACCGTTAGATTGTATAATATATTATCCATAGCAAGATAGTTTGTCTGTTTGTTTGCTTAGGATTTCGAATGTAGGTTTCAATCATATGGCCACGATGTCTGCAGTGAGGAAGGTTATAGTGATGCTTAGTACTGGTCATGCCTAGTGGGGACTGTACAAATACAAATAGTTATAATTTTTAAATGGTAGTATTTTCGTCACGTAGCTGAGGAATCACAACGTGTAGCCATTAATTAATGAAAGTATGTGATGATAAACATATTGTAATACAAAATAGTTTTCTAAACTTCGCCACATATATTAATATATACGGCTAGAGTCATGCATCCGGATCCTTAATTAAAATTGGTAATGTAAATAAAACGAATAAAACAAATTTCAGTAAAATCATACACGATCGTAGTTTCTGGTAACACACGCATAAAGGAAAAGACTAAGCATTTTTCTTACTGCGATATATGTGTCAACATTTATATACAACAGCCACATACAAAAACAAATACAAGATATATATATACATATATATATCGACACAGAGATTAAGAGAGAGAGAGATAGAGAGAGGAGATCTTGACTTCCTGCTCAATACTATACATATACCATTCTATAGAAGAAACGGTGATATTTTAATGCGTTAGGGCATAAGATATTAAATATTATGATGTTCGATACCACATGGTGAAACATGTTTGGGATCTATCCAAGGAAAGAAATGTTGTATTATCGATCTAATATGCGAACGAATAAATAGAAGTTCGGGATACTAATGTAGCCCTTTTTTGATAGTTGTACCTTTCCATCTATGTCTTCCAAGGTTTGGAAACTATAAAATGGTATCTAAAAAGCTGAAACAAAACAAAATTTATATTCGTTTACAAATCATTAAAAAATAGAGATCTTTAGACTGACCTGTACGTTCAATGCCAGTGGGGTTAAAACGAGTATTACAAAAGTTCATTTTCACATTATGCATGCATGAGAAACAGATAAACAAGCACGAGGTTTTATTTTCACTCCAGGATCACAAACTATGGCAATGTGGAGATACAATCTATTTTAATAAAAGGCTTTAAACACATGTTTCTAAATTCAGAGAAGCGGAGGCAGTTATAAGGTAATAATGTTAATCACACCTTAATAATGGATACGGAAATATTTAAAAAGAGCATAATAAATAACTAGGGAACAAGTATCTAATAGCGATTGGAATATGCGGAGACATATAATTTAATGAAACGTTATGATACATAATTTTATAGGAATACTCAAGAATACACAATAAATCACTTCTTTTGGAATACTAATTGTATGTCTGGTAAAATGATCTCGTCGTTACATTATTGAGTAATTGTGGCGATTGAAAAGTAGGAAATCAGACACTTCCCAATAGGATTGAACAGAAAGTTATCCAAGCAGGTTCCAAATGCATTCATATTTTGAGGTATTGTACTTTTTCCACACTTTAGGAATCTAGATGTGATGATGCTAGTGATGGAGGTCAATGGTGTGCTAGAAGGGTGAGTAGAGAGAAGCAAAAATGAAACCCACTCCAATAAACAATTAATAGCAAATTCTTAGATAATCGTCTAAGAAGCACTTTACCTTAGATAAATAGATCAGTTTAAGATCAAAAATAAATGCTGGAATTCTGTAGCATTACAACAAGCAATCATACGCAAGGGTGGCAACACTTAATAGAAAGCAAATTATGAAATAATAAAGCTACTAGTCCTAAATGTATGTGTTATATATGCTTAGTGCCAAATTTGATATGTTGATAATCTCTAAATAATGCATGAAAACATTATTGTTTTTACTGCTTGAATAACATATAGTTGTTTATCAGATACAATACTATTCTACCGTGTGACCATGTGATATCATTCCACTACTAAAAGTGCTTAGCGACTTTTGATGAGTCACCTAGTCAGATTTTATCTTCAATAGAAAATAAAAAAAGAGGTAAATAAATATATTTCCTTTTCAAACGCATTTGCGTGAATCATACACTACACTTCTGCGTTTGTATACAATTAGTAGTGTTCAATAACGTGTAAAGTATGAGATGGCCAACAAACCCAAACGTATAAGTTTTGAATATCATGATTAAATTACGTTACTTTCTGTTTTTATACCAACTATATTTACATGTTATCTTTAGTATAAAAATGTGTATACACATATACATTATGTACAGGTGATGTATGTTGCATTAGTTTCTGACCGGAAACTTTAGATGGAAGTGGTAAAATATTTTTACAGCGTTAATTTTCTTTTGGAAGACATGAGTGATGATAACAAGATTATACAGCCGACATGTCACATGCATGTAAGCTACAGTAATGGCTGTTCTAACGACGAACTCTTAATTGTTCCATGAAAGATGTGTTAAAGTATATTTTAACCATTCCTATAATGACATGGACCCCTGATAAGGTCGTAAGTAAATACAGAAATATATAATAAATGTCCTTTCTCTCAAAACAGTGTTTTGACGAACGTAGTTATTGATCAAATAATGTAACGGGTTTGAAAAGGATTTCTCTACAAAAAGGAAAAGATTGATTATCTGGCCTATGGCGAATAGCTAGCCGATGCAAATGAAAACGAAACATAATTGGGTTTTGAAACCCAATTGATTCTAATCGTCAGTTTAGTCTATTCTTGAATAATAGAGCGATCACATACAGCAATTCAAACAATAATACATTTAACATATATGTGAGCCAGTCTTGAAAATACTGAATACAAAGAAAGTGAAACCAATTTACTTTAAACACGGGATCACACGGAAAAGGAGACAGTAAAATAAGGCGCAGAAATCACTGAATGAAAACGGCAATTACTCTGTGATTAATTTCAAGGCCTATCAGCATAGATTATCTTTTATCCATGCCCTCTCTCTCTCTGTGTCTTTGTCCCATCCCATATATATATATATATATATATATATATATATTTATAATATAATATATATATATATATATATATATATATATATATATATATATATATATATATATATACAGATGCATGTGGGTTTTCATGGTTAAATAGCATATTTGTTATCTGATATTGACACATATATGGCAATATGTACAACATTATTTGTATGTAGTGACTCCGGAATAGAATCCTTCTGTAAAAGACACGAACAAAGTACTTCATGTGAAACATCGAGTAGTAGTTACCCCATAATAAAGCCATTCGCAAATAGGTTGTATGTTTCTAATGCTATTGGTACAATGGGTTATATATGATTTAAAGCTGCAAAGATCCAAATGGTAAGATGTTTCAAATTTAAGGCTATATTATATAACATACAACAGAGATAAAGTATGTAAATAATTTTTGACTTCAGGTAGTCAAAGGGGGGGTGGGGGGGAGTAATAAACTAGCAAAAAAAAATTAACCAAATCATCCGGTATAGTTGCTTGGTATATAAAAAAAAATATATAAGGATACAAATGTAAGTGACAAATTTAAATGAAACACTTGCATGGTGTTAAGGAAGCTTTTAAAATCGAACATATTGACTGTAAACATATCTAGTTTGCGAAGAGGATTTCCTGATATCATGTAATATATTTGCAAATTTGAAATAATGTTGAACGAACAATTGTTTCCATGACGATTGTGTCCATTTTATTTAACACTTTATGCAACTATTGTAGCTGTCAATTATTAACGTGATAACAATATTTATTTCTCCACCTAAACTGTTGGAGCAATCGTTCGAATCATGAATCTGAACTTTTTGCATTGTTATGCATATCTATATTTTTGTAATTCATTTGACTTGGGTCTCTCTAAATTTGTATAGTTCTTATTTATTGTTCTGAACTGTTTAAAATGTTTTTTGTTATCACACTGGGTACATGATTTGATTATGTTAAGTACGGAAACGTAATCTAACCAGATATAAAAAAATGATATTGCTGGATTAAAAAGATGTAGCAAAATGTCAGAATATAAAAGAAAACATCTAAATAAATTAAAGCTATACTTTGTTACACGGAAAAAAGAGAATTTATATTAAAAATGTACTATCAGATTCCATGCAGTTTACTCATTTGCCCATTGCGAAGTACATAAAAAAACAATTTAGATATTAAGCCAAAGTTTACAATTGCGTACCAGGAAAAATCATTTAACGCTTTAAAACAGAAGCTGTAAAACAGCCTCACTGGATGACTAAATCAGGATGAGGTAGCCATGGGGTCTTAACCCATCGAATTAGATTTTATTTATCTATTTTTTTTTATTATCTATTTATTTATCCAAGACTGGGTTCAGCAGCCTAAGCGTAGGAACTACCAGTTAGTCATCTGGTAGAAAGGCAATTTCCAGCAAAGCGCTGTGGAGCGCTAAAATCTCGACGAGACTGGTATGATGTCCGGGTCATCAGCCATGCAATGCACTGAAGTCCGTCTCCGGTCATCTCCACATCATTAGAATGAACGAAATTGACTAAACAATGTATATAATGGATTAAGCGATAATTAGACTTGTGAATAACTTACTGACTTTTTAAGTTAAACAATATATTTGTATGGCATAACGTACAATAATCTAAGTTTAGTTAAGGTTTTTAACCGACATTTTCTGATTAGGAACAACAAGAGGACACAAAAAGCTCACAAAAATCCCAAACGATAGCTAACATAACTTAGCAGAAACGGCTTATTGTTTTACACATATTCTCAGAGGCAAATTTGCCAATTGTACAATTCCACCGTTGTTAACATCACTTTGAGTAGCATAAAACAAAGACTGCCGTTGTTAATTGGATGTTTTTTATTTTAATATTTTAATATCTATTAAAATTTATGTTGTCAAAATAGTTCTTAATTGTGTCACACAACATCACTTTAGTGACATGCAGCTTACATATGGAACCACATACATGTTATTTGGAACGTCTTGTTTCCATTAGTTTGAAGACAATCGAGTCGTACAGTTTCATTATCTCCAGCAGATTATATGTCCATTTACGACTATGGTAGAACAAATACCACTTACTATGCTAACAATCCCATTCAATTTTTGAAATTCGAACGATGCTAATGCAGATGGCGAATATCGTGTATATCTCATTAGAAATTGTTTCGTTTGCCCAAAAATTTCGTTCATTGTCTATGAACTTCATTGCTATTAAATGTAACAAAACTGTTCACCTTTCACCTTAAATTTAAATGCAATTGTTTACAATGATATGCATATACTTCAGGAAATAAAACGAATGCCATGTTTGTGGCTGTGGACACGAAATCTGTAATAATTTTGCTGTTGACATTGGTGAAGCCAATTTTAATTGAAAACGTTTGACCCTTACAAGATGAGGTTTAGAAAGAAATATAAACAGATGCAGTCATCTCCTGCTGATTTGTTTTTCAGTCTATTTTTTATGTCCAGAGTTAAATTTGGAACGTTATAATTTCAAAATAATTATAATAATAAAGCAATATTGATGCTGTTAAAATTGAGATTCGGAATATCTCTATAAATATGGTCACAAGGCATTTCCAGCAAGCATGTGATTTCAGAAAATATTATTTTAATTTTAATCTATATTTTCCCACATATATAGAAATACTTTCAACTTGCTATTAAACACTCAGAGAAAGATACACATCATACATAATGAAAAGGCAATTCAGGAATACCAGATATTATTACCGTTTTGTTGTCATTCATCATTTAAGTGATAGAATGAGATATGTTAAAATAGTTAATACTACTACTACTACAACAGCAACTAATAATAATACTAATACTAATAATAATAATCAATATAATGAAAATAATATCAATAATAATAATAATAATACTAATAATAATAATAATAATAATAATAATAATAATAATAATAATAATAGTAATAACACTTAATGAAAATGGAAATGATTTCATTGAAGATGGAAATGCATAATGCATCACTATTATATCATAATTTTGTATATATTATTTTATGACATGTTGAATTTCTAATAATGGTGTAGCTGTAAATATTTTCAACAAAATTGTGTTTGGTTAATGTTATGTATATTATATTACTGATTAAAATGATATTTTGTTTAATGCATTGATGTGTCGAATTATTTGTATTTTGATAAACTCAGCAAATATCAAAATTATTTTTTTAGTTTGATGTTATAGTTTCTGAAACGTAAAATTAAAATATTGTATTATATTAGCAATCCCAATCAACATTATAGGTGATATTTTGTTGCATTTATTAATATGTACGGTAGAGAACCAAAATTGGATATTATAAAGTAATTTTGCACAAAACATCAATATGTGTCCAATCCTCATACTTGTTGTGCAAATGAAAACATATATGTTTTTGTATTTGTTCTCTTTGTTTTGTATTTGAATACAAATAAAAACTATGGTAAACCTGTAAAACTTCAAATGCTATTTAATAGCTTATGTTAATATCATACTGTTTAACTTGTAGAAGTATGTTTAGTCGCTGTATATGCTTATCATCGAGGCTTCATTGTTTAATTCAAATTAGTTGAGCCCGATATTCATTAAAGAATAGAAAAGTGTTGATAATGAAATACTTATATATACAAACTACTTGATACATCTCTTTGCTTGCATTAAAATATATCGTTATGACTGTGCATCCTGTTTACTGGTGACCTTAAGTGACGTTCGAATAGTAATGGACATAATTTTCAGCTGAGACACAAAAGTTGTATTGTTATTGCATTAGCCTCAGAGTAACTCGGATTTACACGAAATATGTGAACGTTTTGGCGAGTACGGAAATTACGCATACTCTTACTGTAACATAAGGACCCTATTAATTGTCTATACTCTTACAATATGTCACATGAAATAGTGAAAAGCAACCACCTTCGAAAAATGCAACAAATATTATACTTAAAACAAAGTGCAATGAAGTAGAAAGATCTTAGTATTGCAAATAATAACCAAAATAGTCTCTATATTATAGACACAAGTCCGAATAAATTACAGTTCCGAATAAGTTTTAATATTAATTCAAATCCAACTCTTAAGATGCTTTTGTGCCTCTGGCGTCCTATATACTGCTGATGTACAAAACTGTTGACACACAGCAATATTATTCCATGTTTTCATTAGTCAATGAGTTTGCGTGTGTGCGTGTTTAAGATGGGGTGAGACAGAGAGAGAGAGAGAGAAAGAGAGACAGAGAGAGACATAGAGAGAGAGAGAGGGTGTGTATGGGTGTGTTGGCATGGTTGCTGAGGCTAACATATAACTGTTTGTATGTTGGTACACTGGTTTGGGAAAATCGGGATTACGTTGATACTGGAATAATACATCAAATTCTAATGAATACAACCTATCCGTAAGGTAATCGAATGAGTCTGCCCAGAAAAAAAATACTTCATACGCCTTAAGTATTGTGACTTAATTGACTAAACTTTCTTTTTTTGGGGGGAAGGGCACCAGAAAGATGCCTTCCCCCCCAATAAAAAAAATTAAAAAGTTTTTAGGTATGTTTCTTTGCCCCCAGTATGTTATTATGTTGTATTTAATTTTAAATTTTTTCCATCTAAATCCCCAATTAATCTTTCCCCATCGAGGTTATATATATATATATATATTTGATAAGGGGTATTGTTTCCTATGTCCCTAGTGTCGTTTACGTATTTCTTTACTAGGTAGGATTTGGCCTACCCACATACTAGTATTCTACGTTTTGTTTAGTTTGACCATGGCTCGTGGTCTCCTAGTATCATTGTGTTTGCTATTTGTGATTGGTGCCATTTGTGTGATGCTATATACTTTGTATTTTTGTTCATGATAGCTTTTCTCCTACAGTTGTCTTGTTTTAATTGTTCCCTGTCTTCTCCAAATTTGGAAGACAATACAAATTTTATTTTATTTTAATTTAAAAAAAATAATGTTAAATTTTACATAAATTGAAGTGAATTATTTAATAATTATAATGTTCTTCAATTTATATATGTAATATTTTTTTTTTGGTGCGTCTGCCTTGAGACACATAATGTACAATTTTATTTGGCTGTATAGTGCCTGTCTCAATTTGGTCCGGCCTTCAATTATTTATAATTTTTTTATTCAGAAAATTTTTCCTAAATGGTTTAAATTCCCTTTAATTGGGAGCCATGTCTATTGCGGGAGATAGACTGGCAGAAAAGCTATGGATATAGTATCCAGAGAAATATAAGTACATTAGAATAAAATAGAGTTATTATTAGGGATGGTTTTTCCAATCTCTGCCACAGGCCTGCTCACTTCGCGTGGCGCCATGTGATTTAGCCCTATGACGTCCTCATGTGTAATTTTCCCTTACATTGTTTATACAGCAATGAAGTTGTGAAAAAAAATATATATTTTTTTTAATTAATTTTTTAAAAAAATATATTTTAAATATTTAAAGTTTTTTAAATTATATTTTAAAATATATTTACCTAACCTTCATTAATGGTCCACACCTTATAAGAGTCCTCGTTATAAAGTCCGTTATTTGTCGTACCAATTGTTTAAAGTTTCCGTCTAGGAAGAGTAATTGCCGTCTGTCATATTTGTCCAAATTCATTATTTCCATTATTAGTTTGATTCGTTCTTCCTTTGTTTCGTCGCACTGTGTTATTGTGTGGTACTTTGTATATGGGGCACCTCTGCAAACTTTCAATTGGAAAAAGGTCTGAACAAAATAATCGTTCACTACACTTTATCATTATGGACCCTGTACATGGTTTCACTAACATAGCTTAATCTATCTTCTTACTATAATTTATATAAGTTTGTATATGTCGTATCTTGGTTTGCAGCTATGAAATTTTAATACTGAAAATTAAACAGTCAATAAGAGCAAATGTTGTATTATATACATTGTACTTTTTAATTGTAGTATTGATGTATTTAAAGAAGGTTATTTATCTTTTAATGATGTTTGGAAGACAAATTAATGTTTGATAAGATTTGTCGAATATTGTTTTGTTAAAGAGTTGCTTAGTATGTACGTACTTATGTTTCATTGGAGTAAATGACAGAACATGACATAATAAGCAAACATGGTGAATGCATTTCAATGCTGATTTGTTGAGTGGAATAGGCGTATATGCATAACCGACGGCACGGTCAAAAAAAAGACAATTAATTCAGCTTAACCGTTAATCCCAACAGTTATGTAGACACGAATATAATGCAGTTTAATGCAACAACAACAAAAATCATCACCGTGATCGCTTCAACTCAGTAAGTAGCATCGCTCGAGTAGAAATACAAATGGTATAAATAACGCCTTATTAGGCACAAATCAGGAAAGTAAAAAAGTCAAACATTCCGTTAATGAATAAAACCTATTTGTGATTTACTGCCTATAAAAACATGCATTAGGCACGATCTCTCTGATTTTTGAAGTGTATGTCGACTAGATTTGATTATTGCACAATAATAAAATTATCAGTGTCAGCAAAAATAAGTGCAGTAAAGCGGCTAATTACCCTTATATAAATATCGGTTTTCGTAGATTAGTATACTGTCATTATGAGGTGATTACAGTGCATGTCGGTAATAATGAATAATAAATCTAGATTTGTGTTCAGATATCTTGTTCAAAATAATTAAAATTACGTGAAAGTAGAAAGGACACTGTTGTGTCATAACCGTCTACTCACATTATCTATATATACGTTTATAGATGTGGGGCCCCGAGTGGCCGAGTGGTCTAAAGCGCTGTCCGTTACGGATCAATTCCATCTCACCTCTGTCTGCGTGGGATCGGGTCTTGGATTCGGTCAATGAGGGTATGTGATAAAGGTTGCCAATAGCTTATCGTGGGTGGGTGGTTGTTTTCGGGGTTTCCGGGTTCTTCCTCCATCATTACTACTGGCCGCCATGTATAGCTATCTTATGCTGAACAATGGCGTCAAATCACAACGACAAACGAACAAAACACACAGAGATGTCGACCAAAATTCGTTTAAGTTCAATTAGGAAATACCATTATATAGAGGGAGTGAAAATATCTTCAGTAAACAAATCGTTTATACAAAACCAGGATGTATATACATTGTACATATGCTCCATATATTTTACTTGGACTTGAATGGTTGTATGTAGTAGCAAGTAAAAATGCTGCACAGCTCCATTTACAAAGAATACTATTAAAACTGTCTTCATTATATTCGCCGAAAAGAAGGATTATCATTTCAAAGCTCAAATATGCAAGTTCATTTAGTTATACATACCCAGGGATCACTGGCATTGCGATCACAAATTATTTCTCTGGCATAATATTCAAACTTTTCAACAGAAGAGAAATACAAATAATAAAAAAAATGAATATAAAATGAAATTATGTATTAAAATAGTTTGTATTGATGCCAGTAAACACTACTATGACAGCGGATAGTTTCATAGGATATGTTGTTGATGCTATTCATTCGATACTATATTTACATTGGGGAAATACCCTCTCGGTTGTGTACTGGTATAATCCACGTTTATGTGTTACACAAGTTAAATTTTTCTTGGTTTGATTAGGATTTGTAACGTAGCCTTAACAATGTTTCAGTCATATCGCTACGATAGCTGCAGTGAGCCAGTTTATAGTGATGCCTAGCACTGGGGCATCATGCCGCAGACATGTAGAATGATGTCCCTCCCAGTCACATTCTTCTGACACCAGGCCGACCAGTTCTAACACTAAACTCTTAATGCTGAGCGCCAAGCAAGGCATTTATTATTGCCATGTGTGTACGTCTTTGGTATGACTCGGTTGGGGATCGGACCCACGACCTCCTTCCGTGGCATACGATCGAACCATTAAGCCACCGGAGCGGTACACAAGTTATATAATAAATTGATAAATGACGTAAACTATGACGCACTGTTATTGGACTGAATTACTTTTATGAGGCAAATGTGCCCAAGATTTCTCGTATCTGTTTAAAATATATGTTGCAGTAATAAATACCAACACAAAAATGTGTATTGTTAGAAAGTCTGTTGTATATGGACGAAGAAGACCAAATCAAGGTCCCTGCAGCAAAACGTGGTAGAATATTGGGGAGGAAATGAAAATGAAACCAATTAAATTTCCGTTTTCACTGAGTAAACTATTGTACGGGACATTTATTAAATAAGGACGTTAAAAACAACGCATTCACTGCGTGGCATGAGCCCTTTTCTTATATCAGTTATAGACAGGATAAGTTCAAAGTATCTAACGGAAACAATTTAACTGTGGAGCAGAAAATGTATAGTATGGAGTTGAATTATATAATTATTCATAAGAAACAAGTTTTGTCTGAAATGCTATTTTAAAGACACATAACTGAAAGTATGTAAGTTCTGTAATCCATATATAATTGGGAACGTTGAGCGTATTTTTCCCAGGTTAAATCTAGCTTACATAGCTTACCGTCATGAAAAGATAATAATTTTCTGGATAGAAAACACTCCATAGTAACGCCTCCACATATACTCATGTAAGTGCTAACATAACACACACACACACACACACATATATATGTATATAAATTCCCTTCAAAATAAAACGGGTATTCATTCTTTTTGTGGTACGATAAAAAAGTTCCAACAGATCTACTTCTTGCGAGTGATTAAAATGCAGTCATTTAAAACCATAATAGAAGCATTGTGACGAAACTCCAGATTATCGTGCAAAATGTCACGTCCGTCAAGGTAAATGACTCTGGACTACAATGCATCTATAAAATTAAAATATAAACCTTCAAAACAGATGAAAAAGATCAATTTACAAAATGACCGCCACGTGTTTTATTCTTAAAGGAAAATGTTAGGAGGAAAACAAGACATATATACCTGACAATATATCAGTAACAGCGAAGATATTTGTATAATTCTCCTTTGAATATGATGATTTACTGCTAAGCGTTTTCGTCTGTCCACATCATTAGCTGTCTGTGATTCTGCCAGGCATTGCAATAACAACATCTTTGCTGACATTGAACATCCTTAATCCAAGATTATTTTTCAAACGTTCACTCCTTATACACAGGCAAAAAAATATTTCGTCATGAAAACACAATAATTATCTTGTTTCAGTAACGTATTCAATTTACACCATAATGATTCACAGACATGAATATATTATGTTTGTTTCTGAGAGAGAGAGAAAAATAAAAAGTGATACACACACGCACACACACACACACACACACACACACACACACACACACATATATATATATATATATATATATATATATATATATATTATACATAATTTACTGACTGCAAAGCATGTATAATGTTTCGAAGCTGCTTTATTTGCTGATTTTATATATAGTTAGTTCATGGATGTAATAGATACAGTTGGTAAATACAGCTTGGTACATAATATAAAACATTTGCGATTGAGAAGCAGGAGTAATATGTTGCACAACATCACACACAACATATATTCTAGCAATACAGTAAGACAGGTATAAATTAAAACCACACACACACACACACACACACATATATATATATATATATATATATATATATATATATATATATAGATATATATATATATATATATATATATATATAGGTAGATAGATACATACATACATATATACATACATGCATACATACATACATACATATATACATATATAAATGTATGAATGCATGCTTGCATGTATAAATAAATAAATATATATATATATATATATATATATATATATATATATATATATATATATATATATATATATATTTAGAAAGGGAGAGATAGAGAGAGAGGAGAGAGATAGATAGATAGATAGATAGATAGATAGATAGATAGATAGATAGATAGATAGATAGATAGATACATACAGACATACATACAGACAGATATATAGATATATAGATAGATAGATAGATAGATAGATAGATAGATAGATAGATAGATAGATAGATATAAATTTAGATAGATGGATGGATGGATGGATGTATGGATGGATGGATGGGTGGACGGACAGACAGACATACAAACAGACATAAATGGATGGCTGGAAGGCGGGCCGGTCGGTCGGACACACGGGCGGACAGACAAACAGGCAGACATACATTCAGACAAAGGGATGGACATACAGACAGACAGACAGACAGACAGACAGACAGACAGATAGATACATAGATAGATAGATAGATAGATAGATAGATAGATAGATAGATAGATAGATAGATAGATAGATAGATATAAAAATAAAAATACATCTAAAGCTCGATATATTTTAATAAGGCATTTAAGCATTTCATTCAGTCATACAATTGGTAAAATCTGAACGTAAAAGCATGTGTTTATGAGCCGATAAAAAAATATACTTAATTATCAAGATAGCGGTTGAAACTCTGAATTTCAAAGATCAATAAGACTACTGTTAAAATTTTTCTCGTGCGTAATATATGTATAGCAATTTGAAAGTAAGTCACAATGTATGAAGAAGTTACCTCGATACTCGAACAATTTTCATGTAGGCAAGATCATATTAGAGCATAAGAACTATCTTTCTCCCTCTTTTGACGTATTCCTTCTTTGTAAGTGTTTGATCAAATTTGTTGCGTCAGATGCAACATTATCTTCTAACGCGAGTGATCTTTGCCGAACATATTCGTTGATAACTTTTTGGTTTTGTAGCTCAGCGTTTGAACCTCTGCAACGAGTCTCCACAACTCTTTATTTTCGTACCTTATCATATACAGTTGATGGATTGACTCTTGGTAACGATTTCGTGTATACTTTGTCATACCAATATGAGGAATCGGCTACTGAAACCAGTTTCTTGGGTTTCTTTGTAACAGTGGGATCCGGTGCGATTTGTTCTAAAGTCATATAACTATGTTGAACCATTGCATCATGTCCCATATTATTTGTAGTCGGATGTGTACTACCTAATGAATCCGACCCCAAGCGAAAATAAGTTTCGTCTGAGCGACATTCATCTTGAAGATGAGAATAATCATACACATGTTCATGTTCGTTGATATTTTGTGATCCAGCCTTTTCAATCAACGGTAAATTACAATGTGTCCTGAATTTGCTTGTAGTAATGGGGGATGATCGTACCTCTCTTGGGTAAATCTGCCTTTCTTTTATTGTGATGTTTTATGTGCAACTAGTAGTCATGAGATTGGTACGATTATCTAAATTGATGTTAATCGTCGAAATCATTGTAGCGTTTGCAGCCCTAGATTTCATTTCAAAGCTTTGTTACACATTACCATATCTGTTGGCTGAAAGAAAGGAAATTTGATTATTAACCGTGGTGTTTGATACTGAAAGGATTGCAGACAAACAGAAATACATACTCCTCTATGTTTTATGAAATATAAATTTCGCGTCTTCAATGTTAACGATTTATAGTGGTTGGAGCTGTAAAGTTTATTGCTCTTTATAGTGCGAGGATGATGATTTGGCTTCAAAACCAAGCACCTTAAAATATTGTTATCTTCGCTTTCAGTTGATTTCGTTCATGTTTGTGGACAGACCTTGGCGTTTTCAGTCATCCTCGTCTATGTAAATATATTTGTATTTCTTTGTTTACATCGTAGCTTAGTGCTTAGCTTGTCGTTCTAGGTAGCACTATGAATGGCAGTTTCAAGATGCCAGTTCAGGCACGTGGTGTTTTTGCTAGTGAGGCTACTAATCTAATTCCATAATCACGATATTACATATCTTATGTTGATGTGTCGTTCATGTGTCGTTGAATTAGTCAATCATATTCCGGATTATCCCAAGTAGTTTATTACTTTAAAAAGTGTCCTTTCCGTCAAAGAAACTTGCTCATAAGGTAATTTATGTGAATATTTCCTTAGTTTGTTCATCTGAACCTGAACATTCCCTATATACTGTACAGTTAATGTAACTACGTTCCGCATTAACAAATAATTGATGTTGTTTTTTAAAGATCTAATTCTCAGTTTTTAGTCATTTTTTTTTCTTACTGCATGTTTAGGAAATGTTTCTTACCGTACATATTAATTGTCCAGAAATTTCAAGACACTCTTTATATTTAATACATTTAATGTATTTTACGAAACATCAATGTATATACATAATAAATTAAAATGCAGGACATTTACGCCAAATAAAAATTAAGAAGTGTGATTGTTTACTCACAGTCTTTTTAGAACTCTAAAAGTGTGATTCATTAGTGTCAGTCCTTTTGACTTTTCTTTATTGATGAACTGCGTTTTCTCATTCACTTTAGTTAGAACCACATTGCAGTTATTCGACGGAATTTAAATTATACTCTATTAATAAATAGATAGCATTGATTAAATAGTTGACATTACCTCTTCTTTGTCGGCGCTTATACAAGGCAATATTAGCCGTGCCTGCTGCCACTAGTAGGACCACAACTATGATTGCTATTAAAGACGGCGGAAACCAATCTGAATTCATCGTAAATAAATAAATTTGTGCTAATAGTAGAGAAGCAGAAAGTATATTATTGAACGACATACCTAAATATATACATGCTAGTTTATATTCGTACATCAAGATAGATAGATAGATAGATAGATAGATAGATAGATAGATAGATAGATAGATATATAGATAGATAGATAGATAGATATTACACATAATTTGTAACTGTATAAAGCATGTATAATTATTCGAAGCTGTTTCATGTGATGATTTTATCTAAATTTAATTCAATGATGTACCAAATACAGTTGGCACTTTCAGGGTAGTACATATAATTACAAATTGTGAGGAAGGAGTATTATGCATTACAAAAACACAAACAAACTATATTCCATCAGTAAATATCCAGATACAGAATGACATTTATAAATTATAACGATTAATAGCATACAAGAAAGTAACATTTTAACTCTGTATATAACATGTCTTGAATATATTCATTTACAAACAAGTCTTTATCCTTTTTAAATGAAATATATATGTCATTACTTACCATAATGTACATTATAAACCAGGGGAGATTTTGATGTAATTTCTCCTTTTTCTTAAATACAAAAGAAAAAAAATATAAAAACATGGTAACTTTCAGACGAATTCATAATCATTTCTAAGTCAGAGCTAGAACGCATTTGATTGACAGCAGAAAAGTGTCGAAACTATAAAAGTCTTTGATTTTAAGTCTTCTCACGAAAGGGTGATGTATATGCCTACAAACTATAGATCAATTAATTTATCGACTGATAGTCGACCACCAGGTGTCGATCTTTAAAGACGCTTATTACTTAGGGGAGAGAAAGATTAATCATTCCTCTGAAAGAATTACTTGCCAAAAAATAAAAACGAATACCTACTCCGAGTGCATAAATGCATACAAAACTGTTAACGAAAACCTGGTATACTAGACTCTAAATGCTTACAGTGGTACTAATTAACAGTGAAGGGAAACATAAATCAATAAATACACAATAAAAAAAATAAAAAAAGAAAGTAGCTTTTTTTAAATATCATTTACCATCGATGACAACAATAACTGCATATACCTGATCAGGGCATAAAGGGTCCATTTCTTTCGAGTAACGCTTATAACTGAACCTTTATTAAATATGAAACGTAAACCAAATATGTATTAATGTTTACAAATAAAAATATTCTCAAAAGTTCAATTAAATCAGCTTTCTTCATTCATTATATCTGATGAGTTCTGAATGAGAGAGAGAGAGAGAGAGAGAGAGAGAGAGAGAGAGGGAGAGAGAGAGAGATTATGATTACTAATATTATTATTAAGGGATACAAAACACTATATTTAAATTTGCGTTGCTTTCGATGAATTCGAATTTGGCGTAGGCTTGAGTTAGTTGCTTCGAGACGTGGTCAATATCGGAATCATTAATATGTGCACGAGTGGACCACATATATAATAAATATCTCCTTGAATATCAAGGCAAGCACCACTTCAAACTTGAAACAGGCTTGATTTACATTTCGAAATGGAATAAAATGTGAGCAATATGTACAGAACTCTAACTCTAATTCTAATTTTAAAACAGCAATTATTTACACTTTGAAAACTTGTTTTCTTATTGCTATAACAAGACTGGGGTTGTAAATTAATCAATGGAAAATATTCTACAAATAGGGTGGATTAAGCAAAACATAAATGTTACCTCGAATGTCCATAAATATAGAATCCAAAAGGAGACCACTGTCATCCCAGGCAAGGTACGTGTCCTTGTTATGCCATGTTAAGCTTTGAAATGTAAGTCGAAGGGTCGCTTCCTTGAAGTCACAATTTGTGACACGACCGAGATTATCGTCCATAACATAGGTACAATTCTTCTGTGTCATATTATATATAACCAAAGTTCTGCAATAATTAAATCCCATTTGGTTAATTATGACCAAAGACGTATTCGTGATTTTACACATGAAATCTAGGATGAACGTTTTATCAACGGATGCAGTCAATCTGCTACCTAAAATAGGAATGTTACAAAATAGATTTGTTATGATTTATAAATATTCGAATGGAAGCACATTATAGTAACTGACACATTTTGATTTAAAAGACAAAATGCAATTATAAAAGGCTTTAAGACCAGACTTTGTTTTAAACTTAAAGATTTTCGAAATGAACTTTTACCTACTTGCAGAATTTCACAGGGCAAATATCCGCTATTTGTTTCTATGCCCTTCTTCAAACCCGAACATGCCTAACCCATCATCATAAAATCAACATTAACACAGGGATTGCAAAGGACACCTATTACATATATTATGTATAATGAGATTTTGACAGTTTATCGACAAAAATTACCGTCGTAATGGCATTTTCTTTGTATATCATCAATCCCTCGTGAATGTTTATCACATATGCAAAAACTGCTCCAGTATTAGCAAGTTTCCACCCAAAGCGATTAAAGACCATGCCGTGACGCACAGATGTATGGAATCCCACTATTCCCGGAGGTCATGACTGATAGCATTCAGTATACCTTTTAGGTCAAGATTTGCATTTTGAACATATATTGTCATAACGTCAAACCGAGTGAACATTGAATATTCTGATAATGAAAATCTCCACTCAAAATATATAAAACCTTGGATGTCAGAAGTGTGATGTTACCATAGCGCAAACACAGGAAATTAATATGGGCTTATGCTAAAATAAAATTAGTATGATGCACATCGAGAAATCGGGACTGTATTTATCGGAACAAATTTTAGAGCATTTCGTACACGCAATATGATTATGCGAGAACGTGACTTAATGAAACAATTTCTCTTGTTAATTACGGAAGGTTCAAATAATACGTACGTGTAACGAGAATAGTGCTTTTTGCTTTCTCACATGAATTTCTGCTGTCGGTAAAATTACCACTGTCCGTAAAAGTAACATTCAATAGCATAAAACTTAGACTACCATTGGCCATTTTCATGTTTGTTACTCGTCCAGTGTAGTGTATATAAACACTTCTGTCGTCAGCAGGGCCCTTCAATGTGTCATACCACATGACATTAGTGAAATGCTGCTTACTGGTAGAACCACAAAAGTAAATTTCCGACTCGTTTGTTTCTTTTTGTTTGAACTGCATCGATGCTCACAGTTATATTATCTCCAAGGTGGTATATTTGTAATTTCGAACATGCTGCAATAGATAGTACGTAATATAGTTATATTGCAATATTAACATACCGATTCCTTTGTTTTATATTCAAAATAATCTAAAAGGTAAATACCACACAATGGAAAAGGACTTTTTCTGCATCTATAAAAACACACTTACTGAAAATTATCTCTTTATGCAATGGATAATTTTGTTTTCTCTTAATTTAAGATATTTTGCATCAAGAATATCAGAGTAAATTATTCACCTTGTAATTATCATATAGTAATTAATTGTTTTATGCTCTTTAAAACGTCTTCGTAGGGACCTTTTCAGACAGCCAAACAATTATTACAATTTGTACTAATGACTCCTATACACATATTGCTTCTTGTATGTATTACCATAACACTGTTAAATTCATGTCGTCGTGAAAGTACTGAATATTCACTAAAAGTTCAGAATCACTTACTCTCTTAGATGCTTCATGAAATCGATAATATCATCAAAACATGTACTTTATTATCAAACCTGAGATTAAAATTAACATTAAATTACCGCTGGGAATTTTAGAAGGCACGTGCAGTATATTGCTAGAAATTGTTTCCGTTGATGCAACGTAACAAATATTAGTAGTGGGTTTATCATTAGTAAATGTAATAAGGCCATTAAGATACCACATTAAATTTAAATTAAATGTTTGAAAATGACATGCATATACTTCCATATTCACGTTCACGTTATGCAGCGAACGTGTTCACGCCTGTGAACAAGGTAGTAAAGATGTTCTTGTTGGCATAACGTTATGTTCTTTATTGTAAACATACCAATTTCGCCAAACAAAAAGAGCAAACAGAATCAGTAGCAGCATAAGTTTATTCGACCAGGTTTCTAGTCATTACAATAACATCGTTGGAGTTGCCATAACTCAGCAATGTCTTAGAAACGTCCTGAAATCCTTTGCGGAGAAAAGCAAACATTATATAATAAACACAAGGAATTATATAATATTTAGCATTCTTGCCGTTTAGTTTGCATTAATCCTTTAGAAAATAATTCTTTATTGTTATTTCATATCAAGCACGCTAATGAACAGAAGCTCCGAAAATTAAAATGATTCCTTTATGTGGGTTATATTCATAGACACATCCCTAATATGATTTCATCAATTTGAAAAACTTGTAGTTTATGCAATAAAATTATATTTTGCTATGAATTATAATTGTGTGAGATTTTGTCGAATATTACATGCTATATAACAGCATCAAGAACTCCAACTGAGTAATGTTACTCTAAATGTGTTGTTTGAGATAGCGCACATGAAATCACTTATTCAAGAAGAAAATTCAGGCAAGGAGAATACTTTCTCACTAATAAATTCCATACCTCACAGATAAAGGAGCTTCCATTCATTGTTCATTCAAAAATGGTATACATTCTACCTATTTATTTACCTCTTGTTTGACCTATTCCAAACAACACGAGACACAGGCATGTTTTCCTTAGAGTCGACATTATTTTCACCAAGTAGTAACTCCACAATTGTCAAGCTACGGTAACATAACATTGAATAATCTCAACAAAGATTATATTGGGTTGTACTGCAGTAATGAATGATGCTTCTTTAGACTGCCTTGAATTTTCACTGACATACACAGAGTATTGCGAAAGTTCCCGTTAACAATGTGCGATGAAGCAATAACAAACTCATATATAGCTCAGGTTGACTGACTGTAAAAATGTAAAGATATTACAGCTGGAAATGAAAAGGTATCAGGCAAGTCTGTCACGACGGTATGGTAAAGTCAGAATCACAAAGTCAAAGCCACATCACATTTGATGAGTCATAAACAAACCTGAGAAAGCAGTGACAAGTACATGTCTAATACGAAGGAAGTTTGTCTAATCGTTCCTAGTGCATGAGAAGACATCACACAGGAAAACGGCAGGAGAAGGAAATTATGACAAAAGCAATATATCCTTGAAATTTGGTAGAAAAATAAGATTTTGTCCCATGCCTTCATTTCTTAGACACTTAAAATAGTATATTGACAAGTATAAAGAGATAGTCAACAAAACTCATTCGAAAAATATTAATTTGAACAAAGTTAAATCTGTTTTTTTTTAAATACAAATAATACGATAAATACTTTCCATTACAAATGTTTGATTACAAATCAAGTTCTTGTCCCACAATATAGGAGTCCATGGATTGTAATATTGGTCAGGGTAACAATTGGTGTGCGTGCGTGTACGAGAGAGAGAGAGAGAGAGAGAGAGAGAGAGAGAGAGAGAGAGAGAATCAAATAGAGAACGCAACACATTTCAATTAATAGTTACAGGGACTCGCTTATTCTTAGCACATCTTAGACAGAACATGGTCCATACTCATATTGATCAGACTAAACAAACAACATATGATTTAAGAGAGTTCCAATAAACATATCGATCATAATAATTGACACTACTATTTAGTTTACGAAGCCGTGTCTTTAATGTAAATCTGTGAGAGTGTGATTATGAATTTTAACGTAACGTTAAAACATTTTCAGTCATATCGCTATGATGTCTGCTGTATGACAGTTTATGCTGATTTCTAACACTGAGGCATCATGCTTCAGACAGGTAACATGATGTCCAACCCAGTCACATTATCAGAATCGAATGATATACATGAAATGCACAATACACGTATTTGTGCAATGATTAGCGCTCTTTTGCTGTCAAATATCTATGCAACAAAAAATAAATATTTATTATTAAAAAAAACAATACTGCCTAATGGTATCTCAATCTAATCAAGTCTTTGTTACATATAAGCATGTATGCTAAATTTATTTTTTCTATTAATAAGTATTTATCAGTCGCATCGGACTGACGAATATACTGACATATAATTCAATGCACTTACGTACAACGGTTTAAAGTAACAATGAGGGATTGGCCGTGATGGAGCGCATTACTGATGTTAACTGTTACTCAAGTATGTTGTTAACTGATAATTACTGCCTTTCTACATCCGTTTTGCCGCCTACTGAAACCGTTAGAGACAGAAATTGATAATACTTCACATGAAACAATAGGTTTCAGACAAGAGAATAAATAAAATAAGACATTGAACACAAACATATGCTACATAGATGTAGGAAATATGTATTTAGTTATATTCCAAAATGAAACTGAACACATGTTTTCTTTGGTCTGTAAATAAATTCAGGTCTTCTAACTTAACCTTTAGCGAATCTACCTACACCACCAGCGTTCAACGTTAAACAATAATACGAAATTCAACACGTTGAAGATAAAACCTGAGAAAACACTGGCTAAACGTTTGCAATTGTAATCACATTAAACTGACCAAGTATACTAGATATAATTATGCAAATTTGATTTGAATGGGTAATATTAGTTTCCTTCTGTGGAAGTGATTGGATTAACACGCCCAAAGAATTCACTGCAAAACGTAGGTCATGATTCCACCGCTGTGCGCTTAGAATTTGCCGTTATACCAGTTACATCTGTTGCGAAATTCATCTTTTGTTTTATGAAAAAAGAAAAATAATGATCAATGTTTAATGTTTGTTGCTGAGTTAGATTTATTTCGTAAAATGTTAGATTAAACAATTCAAGGGGTGAAATATAAAGGCGAAAACGTGAACTACTTCGCTTGATCCAATTAAAAGTGGAGAGCCAAATGCAATAATTATTCTCTGTTGAAATATAAATATATTTTATAACAATAAATTATTTCAAATCAGAGAAGGGGCGATGGCGATTGTGCTCTGGCATGACCTACAAAACAGTCAGAGAAATGTTGATATAGGCGATTGAATTAACGTGTTATTGAAAATAAAAAAACAATCATACGCGCATGCATAACATATATCTCTGTAGAATTAATAAAACCGTCTACTGCATAGAATATTTGTTAACCATGCATTGATTTGACTGGCTTTGCTAGAAATGTCTGATATAAACAAGCGTGCTTAAGATGATCGATATTAATAGGTTCAATTATGTATTTTACTACAATATATCAAATCGTCTTGCACGTCTAATGTATCTTTTATCAAATATCTTTCTTATTGCTTGGTTTAGAACAATGAATTTTAATGTAACGGAAAGGTGTTCCTCATTTTACTCATACGTGATCAATATACTGCAATAACTATTTATTGGAGAGAACAGACCCTTCTGAATATTACACTGCAAAGTGAAACCGACATGCTATTGATTTATACATATTTACTTGCTGTAATGTAAGTAAGACACATTTAATTTGCGCAGTTAAGGATACTAAAGGTAATCGTTTATTTTTCCTACACAGATTATGTTCAAACCTGCGTGAAAATTAAAATTACATGTATCGCCTCTTTAGCGACAAATCATAAAATATCAAATACTCCCATACAATAATTCAATCGATTGAACATTACTTTGTTTTGCTGCTGATTCAGTAAAGTTTGGATTGTCATGAATTTGTTTAGAATTTCCTTATTTTGTTTCTCAGGAGCTTAAGATGTCTTATAGGACAATCTCTTATGTGATATAGGCATGTTACCAAACATAACGGAATAATGTATTGTAAGTTGTGGCCTAATTTCATTTGTTCCCAAACATTTTACATATTCCTGACACGTTCAGAGAAATGTATTTTTCGTTACAATACAAACAGTACGTTCAAAAAGTACTCACATACAGTTTAAGGTTGTGTTGTCTAGTTTTACTCGGTACATACAATACATAGTATTTAATTACCTCAGATCATCAGCAGCGTGTTCTATTAATGTACAGTAAATTATGTTTCTTTGTTGTGCAGTTTATGATCATTAAACGGTGTAATAGTGACGATTATATAAAACAAAGCTAGATGTGTCTTCAGACAACCAGTGCAATGTAATTCCGACATTTAAAATGGAATTAGAAACATTGCAAAAGAGTACGAAACCATCATCGCAGAAACCATATTTTACGTGAGACTTTTGGAAGTCTTACTTAATGTATAAACGATACACAATTAGTAGACTACCCACTAAGACGGGTGCAGATGAAAATATCCGCAATTGCACAGGATTCCGATTCAAGATCGTAATATGTTTTCTAAGGATTGCTGTTATCTCTGGATTGAAACATATAATCACTCACGTTGCAAATAATGCAGCTCTGATTGGAGATATCGATCTAAATCGTGTCGAATTCCATCACTTCAACGTGAATAGACGCATACAGTCCTGTAATGTTTGGTAAAGATGAGCCGCATATATTTAACTCACAATTGTATACACCCATCGTTCTCGAGTATGTTTTGAAGCTTCAGGTGAAATATAGACCAGTAGTGTCCAAGGCATATCGTAAGATCAGGTCAGCTTATAGAGGAATGACGTCAACCTGTAGTAGGTTTGACCAACACAGTGAACTTCATCGCGTATCCATAATTGACAATACGCTGAAAATCAATAATTCAAGCAAGTTCTCCGCGATCATTAGTAAATATGGAGTACATGTAACTTATGGAGTAGAAAATGATATTGATCAGGGAAAAAGGAAACCAACTATACAATAATGATTGCTAGAAGGAAAAACAGCATTAATCTTTCACTTGACTTAGTTGAACTAATTACAGGTCTAACCTTACAACATTTTACGATTGTGAAACGGATCTCCCTATTCAGAAATAGCACGCAAATTGCATGATAATAAGTCAAGACGAAAGGTTGGTCGTGTGTCAGAAAAGTAGTATCAATATATTTACATGGCGAATAACGTATAATAACCTGTAATGCAAACAAAGAAAAATCGAACCCCTGGACATTAATTATCCTCTGACCTCCTTTTCATATACTAAGTGCTTTGTTTCCCCAGAATTACTCTAGAAAGCATGATAAAATATAAATAGTTTCAATGTCATAATGACAATCTACATTCTTTTAACATATACATGCCGTGTGTTTTTTATTTCAAAATGATACTATAATAGATGATTGGAAAATTAGTCTGGTTCCACAATGTTGTCAACTTTTCAAATATCTTTATCTTAAATTTATTTTGGCATATGAACAGCCTTGTTGAATATGGGATGGCCATAATCATCTCCCTCTCCAAATTTGAGAAACCTGCTAGAAAAGTTTAAAATGTAGGCAAAAGGTATGTCTTCTTATTTCATAAGATAAAAAGTTTATTTTAGATTCGTTCTTTTAAACTCTCTGTCGATATTTTTATTTTCCTTGGAAAAGGTAAGATATTCAATATGTAGGTTTCGTTTTCATTAGTTAGGAACAGTGGGGCTAAACCTTTTTTCGGACACGTATCTTTAACACTTGGTAAAAGAGATGTGATAATTTCTAACGTTTGTTCAAACATTTGTAAAATCCTTTTGTGGTATATTTTAAACTTGTAATTAACATTTTTCAATCCTCGCCAATCTAAGGATAATTCTTTATTTATTAATATATAAAGCATATATCTGAGAATATTGCACTTTAAAACTTACATATTTACAGTTTATAAAACATCTACTTAATGTTTTTGTAGCATTACTTTTAGTCTCAATCATTGCAATATGACGTTCCAGAAGATTGTTTTTTTCAGATTATGTCCGTTACATTTCCAGAACTGTTGTGCTACGTTTATCAACATCAATATTAGCTTTATGATGAATTTTTTCCCATGATTTAACCTGTGTTTAAAATCAGAACAAATAAAAGTAAGTTTACTGACGTATGGGTGAAATGTTATAATGTGATATATACTGTCATCGATATTTTGCTTTCATGTCATCTGTAGTTCTTTCTTGGAATGAATTATCTTTGCAATGCAAAATGAGGCATTTACATCTATTATATTAAAACTTATCCATCATGTGTCTTACTGTTATTCCACATAAATCCTGGACTAGCTTGTGTCACTGCCGCTAGCGTGCCGTATTCGCCATCAGAATGACCCGGGATTAAATATAGCAGAGATAAGGATTATTTATACCACAAGTGTACATTTGCGGTTAGTGCAGTATACTTGAGTTTATTACTTTTATTTACTTACAAACAGATATACATTAATATTCAATACATACAAAATGATACGAATAGTTTTGCTATAGGCCTATATATTTTGTTAACTTTCACATGGACGTCATCATACATTTGTTTACATAAATAAACTACAAAGACAATGATGTAATATCTGATTATATGATTATTTAACACTACTTTTCTTTTGTTGATGCATCCTAAAAACATTGAAAATCGGCCATCCGCCACAAATACGACCACAACAATCGAGACGACAATCCATTCTAACATGTCTGTAATGGGATTTGTTCCATAATAATACAGATGGATGCAACGTATATAGGATGGTATACCTACGTCAATACCTGTATACCGATTGAGATACGTAAGAAAGATTCATTTTGTCCGTATTGTTAAAACCAAATAGGTAGGTTAGACGTTAGTTGAAGCTGTTTGCATAGACGAATCAATATAAAAAAAGTCTTCGAAATACTGATAAAACAAAAATCTGATCAGCATGTAACTTATAGAATGCTTTTCATACAAATGTTATTGATGAATACGATTTATACTAATTTTAGTCCATTATAAACACTGCTACGACAGTCTGCATTTGTATTCAAGCAATTTAATATAGTGCGAAATGAAGGAAGATAAGGAATGCCAAAGAAAAAGAAAGATAATGTTTTAGTTTCATGACATTGCATATAATCAAAGCTGTATGTGTGTATTTAAAATGCATAACATGACACATTAATCAAGTCCCTTAATTTATATTTGGCTTCATAAATTACAATTGTATTCCTCAAAGCACAATAGATAGATGCAAATGATGAGGTGAAATATATGTATACTTTCTGGGCTTGATATAGTGTTGTTTTATTGAACCGAAATATAATGATGCGGTACGATTCAGATAAATTCCTTAATAATTTTAACTAAGAATAGTATAAGATTGTCTTGGATAAAGATACGTGTTGCTAATATCTCTTATTTCAAATCACTGCTTAACGTTTCTTTCATCCTGAAAGACAAAATATAACAAAATACATACAATAATTGTCCACTGAATTCACTGAGCCTCGATCCAACCATGTAGTTTATTTAAGTCTGTTCTTAAGAATGTAAAAGATAAGCCGACGAAAATATTAGTAATAATGTTTATGCACATATAAATATAATGATATTTCTTCTTTTATTAATAACATATTTATTATTTGTCTAATGTAACTGCTTACGAGAATGTGCTTGTGAGCATGCATCTGTATGAGTGTGACTGTGATCGTTCCCATGATTGCACTGTCACATTATCAGATTCGAAAATATCAAGAAAAAACGTATCAATTAATTTTGACTTTGGTAATGAAATTCAGGTGGAAATATTGAAACTCTTTATTTAATTTTTGACATAGTGAAACCAACAAGCTTGCGAAATGTAATTTACAATAGAGAGACTTATGTTAAAACCTACACAAGAACGGTTAGTGTTCATTGAAAATAGCGCAATGTTCCAACTAGCAATGACTATGATATTTCTTGGACTAAGCTATCGTTGCTAAATGAGTGAATCCAATAAATAGTGTGGTTCAATATTTGGTAGAAAATAATAGCTTTTATAAAGTCGGTTTAGTTTTGATTAGTAAGTTTCCTTCTGATTGTACATTACGGAATTGAAGTTGAAATACAAGGATTAAATGGGGCGAAGAGCATATGAGCTAAGAATGTAAAGAAGATGAAATTGCAAATGCAAATGCAGGAACGTGGAAGAGAAAACAAACAGCTGCAAATGCAGTAAAAAAAAATAGCAAGGGAGCATAACAAAATAAAGTTAAAATAAAAAAAGAGAGAAATCCACAAAGGAAAACAGAAAGTTCGCAGATGAACAGAATGGATATCGAAATGCAATTAATTTTGAAGAATTACAGCTTGCAAACATGCATCTGTGATCCGTGCATCCTATCAAGGGAAAGGATAAATATATTTGTTTTTAAATTTTGACAAAACGTGGTGTGAATTTTAGATGATCACGCGACCAATGGACATTGTTGTTTCAAAGATTATTTACTGCAAAACTCGTAAAATGTATAGTTCAAGGTCAGTGGAAACAAATGATGAATATGGTTTCGTCATTAAATGCAATTTGAAGGGTTACAACTTGATACCTGATGTCAATTGACTGCGGTTTAGTAATTGCCAAACAGTAGATAATCACACATCTTTCGAGTTTGCTATTTAAAAGTAACAACTTTTGGCAGTTGTCGTGCATCTAAAACGACTGATGAAAGTTCTGGTAAAATTACATAACTTATTTTAGTCTAACCGTTGAATAGTCGATTGTAATAATGCATGTATACATATTTATACACTTATACGTCTTGTGTAATTTAACTAGTATACTAATATACTCGATTTTATGGTACATTCAGATGTAAAAGAAATGTTGTATCGTATATATCCCAATTTTCCGTATGAAGGTTTATGTAATGTATAAATTTATGAATTCGTCCTGATAACGTTTGGTACATAATTGTATCTAATGTCTTTTAATTTATATTTATGTCTATAAACTAGTGATTGTTTATGATCTTTAATTTAAATTTTGTCATCGTTACTAGGGTCTGGTTTTTAATAAGAAGAGCAAACAATTATAAAGTCTAATTCATGATAACGTATTAGATAGGTTGGTTTAGTTTCGCATTGGCTGATATAATTTGACGGTTATCATACTTGACAGTTCTGCATTCGAAACACTTACTTACAAAGCAAAGAGACTAGACACCATAGAGCGGCCAACCAATTTCAGATAATACTATTGAGAACCTAACCACAGCATACACTATCGTGCTGGCAAAAAGTCCATCCAGTTTGTATCACTGGTATTTAATTGAAAAATGTTGGTGGTTTTGCATTCAACAAAATGAACTTCAACTTTACTATCCCAGTCCGCGTAGATGTACTAATGAGGAGGACCCAAATCTTGTCCTCGACGAAGCAAGCGAATATTCGGTAATGAAGTCGAAATTGAAGCAAGCTATTGGGATGACTAGAATAAGGTGTCCAAAAAATAGCTATTAGCCAATGTAACGGCAGGAAAGCGCCAAATAATAATGAAACATTTACTAACCTGTGTTTGAAATGCGGAAACTTTAGAAACAAACTAAAAATGAAAAATAGAATACAACAGTAAATAAATGAGTTATATTAGTGTCTGAACACATGATAAAACGAGTATGAAGTTTACTTCACGACAAGACGTTTTATATGAATACTTGTTTTCTTTTTTTTCAAGTAACAAAATGTTCGTCTCAAAGCACCCTGTTACATTTATTCATGCATCATATATGTTACACATCATAGTTATAATTAAAAGAATAGTTACCTAATTTTGTCGCTGCAGTAGAATAAGTACATGACAAAGACGAATGTAAAATTTCCTGATATATTATCTAGAGAATTAGAAAATTATTCCATAC
The DNA here is from genome assembly GCA_029339505.1 of Unio delphinus. NCBI lineage: Eukaryota > Metazoa > Mollusca > Bivalvia > Unionida > Unionidae > Unio > Unio delphinus. Next base: position 22,412,891 of record JAQISU010000108.1, read on the forward strand.
AGAAATCATTAAATTAATACATGATGATATTATTATTTATTCTCACTGAAGATTTTTACAAGGCTTTGCGGCTCTCAGACCAAGTGATAACGGTTGTTATTTTCAATCATTATATTTGTTACCCTCGAAAAATCAGTTACTGGAATGTATAAATGAAATTATGTGCCAAGACACACTCACACACCCACACACACACACACACACACACACACACACACACACACACACACATACGTACATATATATATATATATATATATATATATATATATATATATATATATATATATATATATATATATATATATATATATATATAATAGTTCATTCAATACATGATTTTTAATATGTTTAATTCGTTCTATAATGTATGTCATTAAATTAAGTTTGTTCTCCAGACAATGATGCAAGCAATGCATGTACTGAAACCATGAATATCAGTAACCTAAAAGGAAATATATCAAAATTAAATCTTCGCAAAGGTAAAGGTTGTGAACAGTAATTGCCTTCACAAGGGCTCCATAAAATAATATACTCGTATAATATTAGCCCACATAGTGGTTCCTTTGGGGAGAAGTGGATCCATATACAAGTATACAGTGCATATAAGATGACGTAGGTAGCACAACGTGAACAAAGATACATATCAAACTAGTTTTGTCTCACAATGATATTTGTATGTCCCATGCATGAGTTAATGAGATACCTGAAACCAATCGTTTGTTCTAGAAGCACTAGGAAAATATACGTGATATCATCTAAGTATGTAACGTATGTCAATGTCTCATAAAGTCAATTCCATTTATTTTAATTTTTGTGAATATTAGTATCAGTTTCGTCGAAGTCCGTTTTTGAACCACCATGACTCGGAGCTTAGCGTGGCATATCCAAGATCAATATGGTCCATGTTTTAATCTCCACTCAGTACAGCTAAGATTAGTTCGTATGACGTAGTTCGTAGTTCGTCATCAGGTACACACAATATATTGATATTATTTACATCCTCTGTTGAATAGGTAATGCATGTTAAAACTGAGTAAATGTTCAAGAATTAATATTATTAATCAAACACATCTAACATAGAAATGTAGGCATGCACATTTTCAAACTAATAGATTTTCTTCAAAGGGGTGTGGATTAACAACAAAGAATGATGAAATTGGTGATTTTAAAGCTAACGAAGCAAATCACGATAGGAAGCAACGGCAGTAAAATACTTTTTTAACATATAAATATCAAGAACATAAAGTTGTTTCTGTGCCATGGTGATTCATTACTATGCATAGAACTCTACGAAATTATATTGATCTGCTGAAATTAGTATTTGCTAGATGGTTCAAACAATATCCAGGGACAGAGGTATGTATGGATACATAGATCGAGAAAAGATACTGATATATACAGAGAATAGACTAAATCAAAGTATCCATACACCAGACAAGGCAAGCCTCCATAAAATAAGGTAATATTGAACTTAGATGTCACATAATTACCCAAAATAATAAATTCACCATGTCACCTGGGCGCACGTAGTGAAACAAATATAAAGACGGAGTCAAACTCAATGCAGAAGCACAATTCTACGAAGTAGCAAGTATGACGTGCAACGCTAGTGTTGTATAAAACATAAAATAAATGTGAATCTGTGATGAAAAACGCAACCACGATTTTATCTAAATAATTCTTCTTTTAACGGTCTCAAAGTCTAGCAGCTATTAATTTAGCATAACACGTACTACTATCACTTTGAAGTTAAGTCAAGAGATTTATCATCAGTATAAGAACCGCTGATCTTAGTTTTGATGTATATACTGTTGTACATATGTTGATATACAGTAGATTTGTTAATAAAAACAAAACATCGACTTTAATATTAGAGATAAGAACATTTATTTTGTTTTTTCACGGTATTATATTTCTATAAGGAAGTGAACTATATAGCTAAGTCCTTTCCAACGTTAAATTACCATTATCCTACGGCATATGGACTCAGTACTTGGTTGGCAAAGTCGTGATCCTCATTCATGTACTAGCTGAAATATTTTATTAAGCTATTGGAGTACATCCTTCATAAGGAACCATCCAACAAATCTGACCGAAGAGGATTATATTTTATGATGTTTTAGTATTTATTTTACTTTGGAACTAATACATGCATTAATTCATTACTTACACGGTTCTGAATTAACTGATTTTGGATAAATGTAAATTTACATTTGTATAATATAGAAAAAATTATTAGACACGATGATTATACAGTTTGTTTCTAACTAGATACAGAATTAAATAATCCAGATAAAGTTGGTGGTTAATTTATTTTATGCAAGTCCATTAATTTAATAAAATCCTTTAAGGATTTGATAGTTAATATTTCAAGTGATATTATTTTATTTTTTTTTATTTAGTGTTACAAAATTAGATAGAATGTTGATATCAAAAACTCACAAGTTGTTCTCGTTATATAACTGCCGGACAGAAAACATATCACATCTTGTAAATGCATGAAATAATTTGTAACTTTGTTCCTGAAATGCTTTTGATGGTACAACCAAAGTTTATAATCTTCAGTATAGAAACGATGCAATGGGAAAAGAGAAATAACTGTGATATTATAATATAATATGCGTACGAATATGTTCCTGCATATAAATATGTTAAACTGAAAACTTAAAAATGTATCAGCTTCATCAAGTGGGAATAGCTCAGATAGGAAACGTTATATCTCGATTTTCAACCGCTCCAGTGGCCTGGTGGTAAGGGCGTCCACTGCGAAAGCGGGCGGCCGTGGGTTCGATTCCCGGCTGAGTCATATCAAAGACTTACAGAAATGGTACTAACAGTTTCCTCGCTTGCCGTACAGAATTAAGCGGGTAGTGGTAAGACTGGTCGGCCTGGTGTCAGGATAACGTGACTGGTTGGGATATCATGCTAAATGTATGCGGCATGATGTTCCAGTGCTAGACATCACTAGAAACTCTCTCACTGCAGACATCGCAGCGAGCGACGTGAATGAAAACTTGTTATCGGTACGTTATGAAAAATAGTCTAACAAACAAACAATATCTCGACTTTCACTAGAATAAACCAATATTCATCTTTCGTCAAAACTTTCAATTAGGCATGCCGGTTTGATAACATCGATCACGATTACTGTAAAGCTCATGTATATTGCCATCTTGTGTGATTAATTACTGCATATACCCTAGAATAGGTTTATTGATGTATGTGACTCTTAGACATCACTGCCCATCTCCATCCTCATAATTCTAAGATGTCGGTAGGTAGGGGTCACACACAACGTCGTTTCCAAGGAAAGTATGTTCTTGTGATAGGATATACATTCTGAAAACATCAGATGCCTAGATACAAAATGAATTGCTTTAAGCGTGTTGAATAACAAAGGACTATCATAAAATGTAACTGTATCTGCTAGAAATGTGTGCACAGGCTATGTACAGATGAAACAACAAGAACATTTATTCCACACTTTTGCAACAGTTTTAATATCTTTAGAGAAATAGAGAGAGAGAGAGAGAGAGAGAGAGAGAGAGAGAGAGAGAGAGAGAGAGTAGCGAATAAAGTATCGATGTAACTCTGAAAGAGGATGCCATTACATTTTTGTCAATAGGTAAAATACACGATGCTAATAAATAATATTCAATTATGGATTAAAAAGTTTTTTTCGATACATTACAAAAGTTATTAATTTAAAAAGTAATTTCGTAAATCTAGAACTATTATTATTGTAAATTAATCTATCACTCTGTCCCTCTTTGCTTCTCTGGCTCTCTCGCTCTCCGTTTATATCTAGAACAATACAAAACCGTTTGAGTAACATCAATGTTTTTGCTGATGTGTGCGTTAGGGAACAGGCATGTTTATGGGTGTCGTTAACCGTGGACTTGGGTTTGAATCTCCGTAGAGTACGACATAAAATCTATCTAGCCTGCATGATAGTCTGCATGATATTAATGCTTGTACTAAAATAGTAATGGTGCCTACCATTATCAAGCATTCTTCTATATAATCCAGTGAGAGCAGTTTCCGTTCTGTCTGTTGATTGCTTTAATATGAATCCGGAATGAATGTACATAGCTGTACAATAATTACTTATAAGTAACATATATATATATATATATATATATATATATATATATATATATATATATATATATATATATATATATATATATATACTATATGTAGTGTACTCTACATTGGTACGAATGTACATATTACTGAATTGGATTAAACAAACTAAATTATATTAACGACGATATGAATGGTTTTCGTTTTGCTGAATGACACTGCTGAAAATTTGCTAATACAATGCCAAGTGCATATAAATCAATTTACTTTGTTTTGGAGAGAGCTATGAATGTATCTACAGTGATTATTGCCATATGTTTGTCTTTCTTGTTTGCTTTCTGTGAACATGAAATTATGGGTATATGAAGATAATTGTACTCGTCTTTGACGAAAGTCCTGATGAAACTTCACCTCACCTGTCGTATTCTGAACAGTTTATATCATCGGTCCGTAAGAATTTTGGTCTGACTCGTACTTAACCTAGAAGGGAAGTGTGGCTCGTCAGACCGATATTCATTTGACACGTCGTCGTATTAGTGCAAATATACATATTCAAAAATAGGTTCCGATTGAAATGTGTCACATGACGATTGTAGAATGCGATGCATCATAACTTTGCTCACAGTTGACTCTGCAAAATGTATCATTCGTTTGCAAAATTGGTTGCCATTTAGTGTGACAATGACCTGGTTTGCGTTGGCGTGATATCAGTCAGGGCTTGTGAAATATTGTTTTCTCTTAAAAGCATTGTATTTCCGTCAATTGTATGTCTTATCTCTATGTTTTTGAACCAGCTACAAGAACTGTTTGCAATGTTTTTTCTTCATTTATGTGTGTCAGATGATTACCCTTGGTCTATGAAACTGACAAGTATGAAATATAAGACGTTGCGTATTAGCATATATTTACAACTATCAAATAAATACCCCTCGACCGTTTATATACTAATTTACTCACTGGTCGAGTAAGTTTTTTCTCCTTTCATATTTGAAAATTAAACTATATAAGTTTTCATAGCCTGCAAGTTCCTGATGAACAAACGACGCATCAGCTACTCACTTGGCTGCATAATGTGTGTTGCTGTTATGTTGTTTCGATATATAATGGTTGTCAGAATAAAAAAAGGAATTGCTTGCTTGTCCGTTATAAGAGAATTTGACTTTATTAAGCATACCACATGGTTAATTCCAAACATCTGTATTAACAATACCCAATTTCCTAGCACTGATTTTGTGATCTCTAAAATCTGATGTAGTAACAATACTCCATGGTTCTCCACCAAGTCCATGTAGTAACAATACCCTATCTTCCAGCACTGATCTGTTTTCTTCCAAATTTGATGTAGTAACAATACTACATAGCTGTAAACCAAACCCATGTAGTATCAATACCCTATTTCCCAGCACTGATTTGTTTTCTTCAAATTCTGATGTAGTAACAATCCTACAAAGCTCTCCACCAAACCCATTTAGTAAAAATACCCTATCTTCCAGCACTGATTTGTTTTTCTTCAAAGAACGCAAACACAGCAGTTCAAATTTACTATAGTAATATCAATACATAATTTTGGAATTGTGTATGGCATAGCAATGATACACATACCAAGAGGTCATAAAAATAAGTCCACCTTAATTGATAAGATTAATCAAGATGGACAAAAATAATGACAGTTCTTTTTCAATTTTTAGGTATGATTGATTAACCCGTCACAAAAGATCAAATAAGAACATAAACTGTATAAACAAAACCAAAATTACAACAGCAGCTTTTTCAACTAAAAATTAGACTACAAAAACTGTTTATTTCGCTAGATCGATCAGCTCAAAAACAACTAAAATGATTATTGGATTAGTGTGTTTGAAATATGTTGCAATTAATGCTTGTCTTGATTATCGCAAAAATATTTTCAAGTGATGATGCAAATCAGGACATATTTGATATGTTGTGTGCTCAAGGTACATATGTATATTAATGTGATAATATCACTATATTGCCAAGTTAGGGTCTGCTAGGTGTTGTAGACCTGGTTAGGATATATTCAGTTTGAAATTAAAATACTTTCTCCTAGCTGAGATGAACTGAACATAGATTTACATTAGCTGGGATCAGCACAGAACATGCACTAACTCTGGGAGTAGTCTTAGTCTAGCACAGATGATACTTAAGCTGGAATCATGCTCAAAGTACAGTATCATGATGGGACCTAGCAACAAGATTACTAAATGCGTCTGTAAGACTGTAAATCAAAGTCATTGTAGTAATATTACTTATTTTTAGAAGTCTAGATAATTCAGTTTACAATCTTAGAACCAGTTGCATAAGCCTGTATTATCATCATGTATAACAACTATACAAACTTCTACAACTATATCTCAACATTCTTTACTCAATTACTATAAATCTTTTTTTCCTTTTTTACTTGAGTGTATGCATGAATGTCAAATGAACAACTAGCAACTCTTCTTTTGACCTTTTTATGTCTATTAAGGTTTCCTTTGATTTTGTTACCATAAGAATAAAATAAATCAAATAAAAAATCATGTAAGTACCTTTCTATTACATAGAAAAAAAAAAGATTTTTTGTATCAGTCCTATTTAAACATATAACATATCCAATTAAATTTAAGGTAATTCCTCAATACATTTTCATACCATTTCACAACATTTAATATTTGCTTATACCAAGAGGTGTTAATATTAAATGGGACTAGTTATAGATTTTATGTTTATATAATATTTGGATACAAAGAAAAATGTCATTTGTACATCAAGTTTGTCATCTTGAAGACCATGATAATCATTCTCTCCATGATAATACAGATAGATACCTAACAAGTGTATCTCCTTAAAATGAATAATGAGCATTGTTTTATATAGTAATGGCTGCTCCATTAAAACATACTTGTGACCTAGGGAAGGCACTTTTAAAGTGGGTTACTCATCCATAGATGCAATTTAGAAATTTCTTATCATTTTAAAATGAACTCATTGAAATCAAAGTACCCTGGCATAGATGTTCAAAAGTGCATTCCCTGGGTACCAAGTACGTTTAAATAGAACAGCCCTAATGGTTATAATAACAGAATCATATCTTCGTGAAGAAACAAACAGTAACAAGTGCATATACTGCATTCACAAAGTAGTACAAAATTCTACCTATATATAGTATAGCATAAATTTCATTTTAGCATTAAAGATTGTTAAAGATTTTAAATGTTGCTCAAAACAGTGATGCCTTGAAATGATCAAACCAAGTCTAAAAAGGTAAATAAATCACACTGGTTGTACATCAATTTATCGTGTCACAAGTATCAGATAATGGCACCGAAAACTAATCATCGACCTTTCCCCTTGGAATAGTTCACCCCTTCTCGACAAACCCTTTCGACGCGTCACATTTGACTTAAACCGGGGTAATCGAACTAAAATCGCTATAGTCTAACGGTTGCAGATTACGCTAGACGTTATCCAATGGCCGTCGCGATGCGTGTTATCGATTCGTAACCCGTCGCTGAAGCGCTGTTTAGCATTTGGTCAAGACTTGGAGTGCCCGACGAGATCCGAACCGATCATTGGATACAAATCATAAGTCGCGTGATGGCAGAGATAAACTGACTGGTGTCAATCAATCAGCTCAGGATTACACCGTACCTTCCCAAATGTAACGGACGGGTCAAATGGTTTAACGGGACATTGAATAACACGCTCAAGAAGCTGCGTGAAGCCCACCCTAAAGACTTTTATCGGTACATTCCTGCTATGGTTTTTACATATCGGGAAGTAGCCCAAGCGAGTTTAGGGTTTCCTTCCTTTGAACTCTGGTATGGAAGGACCGTATGTGGCACAATCTTCGTACTGAGACAGCTGTGGACGGACGAACACGCCAATCTCCTTAAGCGATACCGGGAAATCAAGACCATTCGCGATTGTGTAGTCGCCACGATCGTCACCTAGAACACCAAAGGCGACATGGAACGGCGAATACTGTCACGAGTTGAGACACCCTCGGACATTGAGTGCGACCTAATGTTGACCGCGGTATAGCGGAAAGAGATAGACAAGTTGCTCTCCGGGTATTCCGATGAACTTATGGAAAAACCCAGTAGAACATATCTTGTCGAGTTGAGGTTCAAGCTGGTAGACGACCGGCCAGGTCAGCGTAAACACTATCCATCGCCGAACACAAAACGACAGAATATAAGGGATCAGATCGAGCAGATGAATGCTCTGTTAGTAATCGAACTGTGCAGCTCTCCTGTAGTCCTAGTGCAGAAGAAGAATGGCACGCATCAGAGTTATGTCGAATATCGGAAGTTGAATCAGGTGACGCAATTTCAAGCGGAGATTTTACCTGACCCCGGACATCTTTTCGCTTTTGTCCCGAAGGCAAATTTGCTCAAAGATGGTTTTGTTGGAGGGATATTGGCAAATCAATGTTAGAAAGGAGGGTAGGGTAAAGCTCGCTTTTGCAACCGTAGATGGGATCTAACAATGGTTTAACATGCCATACAGAGTCAAGAATGCGCGCAGCATCTACACTAGCATCTTCACTAGAATAATGCGGACGTTTGTGTGGCTCTTGCGTGATAGCGGTGTCCACCACTGCATGGATGAGCTCTTGCTAGCCACAGAGACGTGGGGTGAACACATCACGCTGCTAGCTGATGTATTGGAACTGCTACACCAGAAAGGATTGACAGCTCTCTCTTCCAAATGTCACGTAGGTTTTCGAACCTTGGACCATTAGGAACACACCATCAGCCAAGGCACGCTGTTCCCCGAGAAGTCAAAGGTGGAGGAGCTGAGACCCGCACGACCTACCACGAAAATGAGGTGAGATCCTTCCTGGATTTGCCGGGTATTACCAGAGGTATGTGAACAATTTCAGTACAATTGAATGGCCGTTGTCTGACCTGACCAAGAAACGGGTCCCTGCTAAATTATTTGGATGGATGCGTGCGAACTCGCTTTCCAAACGCTAAAGGTCAGGCTCACATCCGGTAAGGTTGTCAGAATTCTAGATCTATACAAAGACATCGTTCTGAAAACTGACGCATGTGGGAGCAGTACTGTTAAAAGAGCACGATGGGACGCTTTACCCTGAAGCGTACGGCAGTCGGAAATTGTCTGCTGTCGAGAAGAACTAATCCGTAACGGAAGATTCAAAAGCAGAATGTGTTTGTATTATTTATAATAGGATGAAGTTGATAAGTATTCTACCTACTAATAACCATTTGTTGTTTAACATATGTGGTTTTTTTGATAATATGATAATTGTTAAGTTGGTACATGGTTGGTATTTATTAAGCAATTTGATTAGCTGCATTACATGAATAACCTTCTACAATGACTATATCATATTTAAAATGCATGTTGGGCTCTGTACGAATATACGTATTGGGTATCACGTCATTCATAAGGGTATGTTAATATTAATGTATACCCTTACTGACAATCGAAATGGTAAATATCAGGTGATCTAGCTATATTACTTAAAAATTATTGTGTCATTATAATTGTCGTACGGATGCTAGGACAATGAAAAATTAATACAAACTATACAGACTTTTTGCCAGCATACTAGTGTTTGTTGTGGTTAGGTTATCCATAGTATTCTCTGAAACTGATTGGCCGCTCTATGGTGTCTGTTCCATAAGTAAGTGTTTCGCATGCAGAACTGTTAAGTGCCATAGCCGTCCAACTTAATCAGCCAATGATAAATTACCACAACATCGTTAATAAGTTATTAACAATTAGATATTATAATTGCATGCTCTTATTATTTCATAAACAGACCCAAGTAACGAAGGCAACATTTAAAAAAAAAGATATTTAGAAATCACTAGCTTATAGACGTGAATTAAAATTACAAAACTTTAGATACAATTATATATCAGACGTTATCAGGTCGAAAACCTAAATATATAGATAACATATACCTTTCTACATCTGAATGTATCAGAAAAAATGATTATACTAGTGAAATTACACAAGTTGTATAACAAGTGTATAAATATTTATACATACATTAAAATCAGTTATTCAAAGTTTGTAGATGCACGACAACTGCCAAAAGGTATTATTTTTACTTAGCAAACTCGAAATCGGTGTTTTTATCTTCTGTTTAGCAACACCGAAACCGCTGTAAATTTACATCAGATATCAGGATGTAACCTTTACAATTGCATTTACTGACCAAACCATATTCATCACTGGTTTCAACTGACCATGAACTACACATTTCACGAGTGGATTGAGTAAGTAATATTTGTAATAACAATTTCCAGTACACGCTTGACCATTTTAAATTCTCTCTTTTTGGGGGCAACATTAAAAACGAAATATCTGTATACTTTTCCTTGACAGGATGCATGAATCACTGATGTATGTTCGCAAGCTGTAATTAGTCTAAATGTAATTGCAATTCCATCTCCCTTCCTTTCTGTTTGCAGCTGTTTTCCTTTTGAATGTGTCTCTCACTTTTTAACTTGATTGTACTTGTTCCCCTGCTCTTTTGTATTACTGCATTTGCCGTTGTTTCCTTTCCTTTACATGTTCCTGCATTAGCATTTGCAATTTCATATTGTTATGTTTTCGACATTAGTCTCATTTAATACTCTTTTTACTTTCCTAGAACACATGTTCTTCGCCCATTTAACATTTGTATTTCAACTTCAATGCCGTAATGTAGAGTCAGAAGGAAACTTACTAATCAAAACTAATTCGACTTTATCAACGCTATTATTTTCTACCAAAATATTGAACCACACTATGTATTGGATTTATTCATTTAGCAACGATAGCTTAAGCTTGGAAATATCATAGTTATTGCCAGTTGGAGCATTGAGCCCATTTCCATGAACACTAACCATTATTGTGTAGGATTTAACATAAGGCTTTCCATTTTATATGACATCTTGCAAGCCTGCTGGTTTCATTAAGTAAAATTAAACGGTCAGAGATTAAGACAATTCCTAAACTAAAATAAGTCAAAATTAAATATAGTATCAATATTTCCACCATAATTTAATTTCCAAAATCAAAATAAATTGAAAATGTTTTTCCTGATATTTTCGTAGGTGACAATGGCCATTGCCATCATGCAAACTAGCATAAAGTCACACATATCCAGATGTATACTTACATGCATATCCACCGAAAGAACGCCATTAAAAGATAATACTAAATATGTTAATAATATACTAGAACTATCATTAAAGTTGTAGTTTTAGTGTTTGCGTCGGCTTATCGTTTACATTCTTAAGAACATAATTAAATGATCTATATGGTTGGCTTGGGGCTCAATGAATTCAGTGGACTATTATTGTCTGTATTTTAGTATAATGTGCCTTCCAAGATGAACGCAAAGTTAAGTAGTGATATACAAATAAGAGATAGTATCAACAATAATCTGCATACAAGACAATGTTATAATATTCTAAGTTACAATTATTAAGGAGTTTATCTAAATCGTACCGCATTATAGTATTTTCTCGGTTCTATATAAAACAACACCATATCAATCCGATAAAGTACATATATATTGTAATTGCTGAGTACTATTATAAATTAAGGGGCTTGATTGAATTTGTCATGTTATTATTTTAAAACAAATACATACATTTCTGGTCATATGCAAAGTTATGAAATAAAAACAGTAACTTTCTTTGTTTTGAATTCCTTTTTCCCTTCTTTTCAAACTACAATGTATTGATTGCATGTAGATGCAGATTGCCGATGCATTTATGATAATGGAATAAAATGAATGTTAGTCGTATTCACTAATAACATTTTTATGTAAAATATTATATAAGTTACACGCTGATCCGAATATTGTTTTTTCAGTATTTCGACGACATAGTTTGTATTGATTCATCCATGCCAAATAGCTTCTACCAACGTATAATATACCTATTTAGTTTTACCAATATTAATAAAATGTATCCTGTTTATGTATCTCATGATGTATGCAGATATTGACGTAGGTATATCGTCATATACACGTTGTATCTATCTGTATTACTCTGAATCAATCCCATTACATATATGTTTGTATGGATTGTTGTCATCGGTAGTAGTGGTCGTACTTGTGGCGGCTGGCCAGATATTAAATGTGTTGAGGATGCAGCTACAAAGGGGACGTAATATTAAATAGCCATATAATCAGATAATCTAACATTGTGCTTGAAATTTATTTACATAAAACAGGACCGATGACATCTATGTCGAAGTTACAATGTTTCTAAGCCAATAGCAACACTAATTGTAACATTTTGCATGTATTGGATATAAATATATAGCTGTTCTTAAGTAAATAAAAGTAGCAAAATGGAGTATACTGCATAAACCAGGAATGTACCATTATGGTATAAATAATCCATCTCTGAGCTATATTTAAACCCAAGTCTTTCTGATTGCGATTTATATGGAATAACAGTAAAACAGGAATAGTAAGATAATTTGTAATATAATTAACACAAATACCTCGTTTTGTATAGCAAAGATAATTGATTACAATAAAGAACTACACATAACTTGAAAGCAAAATATCGACGAAATATTTGTATAAGTAAGCCTGGGATTCATCACTTGAACAAACTTCTAGATTCTATATTTAGTATATTCATTACCAATCAAATTCAATTCTCTCTATTTATATATGTCGACATGTATGATAGTCGGATGGTACGCGTAAAGGCATATAGCACCAACATACAAGCAACACGCAATATGTACAAACAGCAGTGTGGTTAGTTGTTCAGCAGGAAATTGGAGCCTTTGAAGCATGATCAATTTTACGTTTCCAGCCAGACTGACGGAAGGCTTGATTGATCAATAGGCAAATAAATGTGCTCATTAACCTGCTGAGCGGCTTACTTATACCTCTATATTTATAATGCTGTCTCATATATCCTCCCTCATTCTTTCTGCTTAGTTATTGAATAGACTCATGTTGTTTCCAAACTCTATCATCTTTTTAGATTCCAAGTTGAGGTGGCTACGCAGTACAGCTGACGAAATTGAAACTACGGAACCAGATGGAATTATTGTAACAGAGGCAATTACAGGCAAGACTGGAACCAGCGATATGCGGCATGTCATCGTGACTGCTTGTTTAAGGTAGCTCGTACGAAACCTAGAACTATTATACAGACTAACAGGTTAAGTGTAAGGATTCAGTGCATTAAGCAATGAAAACATTTCCTAAGCCTATGTCACAATCTGAGGACTAAATTAAGAGCTTTGCAAGGTCGTCTCCTCTTGGTCTGCATACGCCTATCATTGACCACATAATGGCATAGATTGTCGCGACGACCTTGAAAGTGATTTGAAGGAGGATAATTTCATACTGTACTCTTTGATGACCATTGACAGTTTTCGACATTTAAGCACATTGCAAGTATTAGCAATAATTCCATGATGATCTATCGGCACGCTGGAATCAAAGTTATTTCAATTGATATTATTTTGTAATGGATAATCAGTACGTCTTAGATACTAGCACGAACATCGTCGCTGATCCCTGAAAAACTGATATTAGAGCAAATGTCGGATGCGATACTTGCACAACCTCTGAACGGAGAGCAGGCTATGATGCACATCGCACAGGTCGCAAGCACAGGTAGAATGCCTCAAAAACAAAATGCAGTTATTGTTGTAAGAGTGGCTCGACCGATATATATTGGCTGACCGAACATACATGCACAAACATCTAATTTTATTTTTAATAAATTTGAATGAAAGCATCCAACTAAAGCAGTTTGATGTGCTTAAATGCTTCATGATTTGGCCAGTAGATCGATACAAGTTGCAGATGCTATATCTAGTTTGTATTAGTTTTTTATCTATAGTGCGCTTTTTCCTATACAGTGATACTATAAAGAAACTTACAAAGACAAACCTTACGGAAAATTTGAAAACTTCTTGCACTTTTCGCAATTTGTATTATTTATATATTTTCATTTAATTTATATTTCTGCTTTAAACGATTTGGCTGATCAATGTATGGTGCATAGTTTGAATTATGAGATTGCTACCAATTCATTGCATCCACATAATATTGTCATGTGACGATGAAGTATTATTTACATATGCATTATATCAGATTGAGCAGAACCGTTCTCCATGGATTCTGTGTTTACGAAAGTAACTAAAAAATGCTTGAAATCTAACTAGATTTTTAATTGCGCTTCCCTGGTAAATGTATGTCAATTGTTCTTTTCTTGTTCTTGCATTTTAGTTGAATATCGTGTTGTAGTTCTTGTAATCCAAGATGCTAAGGGATCTTTAATTAAGCATTTGTTCTCTGGTCAATACAACATATTGTACGATCTTCGGATGTTTGGTTTGGCCCTATCTAGGCCTAGATACTGATATATATGAAGACCATTTACATGTAAATGTTGAGCGGTATGTTGACAGCGGTATAATATATGCGCGTTAGGCGATGGAGCATATACTTTATCCATCTGAATAGTGTGTATTTTATCATGATAATATTGCGGTTCCATGCATGGAAGGTTTGTTATAATATTTGGCGATACAACAGTTGAACACTAAATAAACCATTTCTGTTTGGTTTATGACTTGGTAGAAAGTATAAGAATATTTCACCGATGATGACATTTTGTTTAAACTGTTTATGTCAATATATCTGAACATTTGAGTGTGGCATCGTCACCTCCGTATTTCCCTCAAGTGATAGATGCATCAATTTTATTTATATAATTTCCAGACCCTGTTTAATACGCTTTAATAGAAAATGAGACTTGATACTTGACACACAAGATGTATGTGTCTTCATTATGTTATTCTTTACTGCATGAAGATCTTTAATTCGGTATTTCACCCGTTCCTTTCTGGTGTCTTTGCAATTGTCATTCAACCAAGGTTGCGCGAAAGATACTGCATTCTCCGTAGCACTCTGAGATATAGTAGGCAACCAACGGCAGTGCCGAATCGACTGTCAAATTTATTTCCCGCATGGACTGAATTTTTTCCCAATCTTCCTGATTGAATATATACCCGGGGTATCAATTACGCTTTTAATATTGCCGTTTAATTATGACACTGATGACAGTAACATAGGTATTCACACATTTAGTAGGAGAAAATAATTGTACAGCAAAAAAATGGTCGCAGAAGGGCATACCTAAAGAAGCTTAGAATCTTGCAGCAAAATCTAGGCGTATACATGAATTGTTATTTAAAAGTAAAATTTTGTATCTCGAAACAAAGACTGATGTTCGTTCTTGTCTCATTGATATATTTCAGTCCCTAACGCATACGGAGGACATTATAGACGCCCGGTGAAACAAAATGTTCAAAAGTTAGGAAAACAAAGTTGAAATCAACTTTCCAATTTAATTTGGAACATATCGTCTAACTACCATATCCTTATTTTCTGAGGCATGCTCATGTGAATTTGATCGATTAATGATTGCGCATGTGAACCTTTGGTTTTCTATGCTGATGGAGAAATGTCAGCATAGTGTTTGAGGGAGATCTACTCATTCTGTCCATGAAGACTGTGTAACCTCCAATGAACTCTTGCTTGAAGTTATTATTTGAAACACTAGGAGATATCACTAGTGACAGTCTTGGAAAAAAAGATATTATTGGTCGCAATCTAAAGAATCTAAAGCCAGTAAAAGAGAAGGGAAACTCTGACTAAATCAACTTTGTGTCTTATGAAATAAGTGGACAAACCTGTTAACTACATTTTAACCCTTTCTAGCATGTACTTCAAATTTAGAGAGGGAGATGATCACTACCATCCCATTTTCCTTTTGTTAAAGATACTTAAACAAATTTAATATTACGATATTGGCAATGTTGACAATATTATGGAACCAGTCTAAGCTTCCTATCATCTAATACAGTGTCATTTTGCCATCAAAACACACTACATTTTTGTGTTAAAAAATAGTTAGCCACTATGACTATGAAACTATTTATATTTGGTCATTGTTTCTAAGGTACTCATGGGGGAAAAAGCATTTAGTATATGAACTGTGGGTCAGAAGATAATTAATGTCCAGAGTTTGTATTTTTCTTTGTTCGTATCACAGGTTAGTATTAGTTATGCGCTATGTAAATCTCGTGAGATTTCAATAGATTGGCAAGGCATGTATTGATACTTCGTGTCGGACACGCAACCAATCTTTCGTTTTGACTTATTATCATGCATATTGCTTGCTGTTTCTGACTAGAGTGATCCGTTTCACATCCATACAATGTGATAAGGTAATTCGTTCAACTAAGTTAAGAGCAAAACATCTGAGGCATTTACAAACTATGTATTGTATGTAGCGAGTATTGCTAGACTACAAAACGTTAAATAGCATGTGAATACTTTCTGAATGTACTGTTTTGATTGTACCGGAAAATACATATCTTTGAAACTGTTAGTAGTCTGTCTAAATTTTGAGAACAAATGAAAGTAAGCCAACATTTCCAACGCATTATTCAGTTATGCCTGTTTGACAATATTTATTGCAAGAGTTGGTATTTGTTAACATGAATATCGCAGACAAGATGGTCCTCTTAGCGATCGTAAGCTCTTAAGAAAAAATAAGTACTGTCCAAATAAATTGATGACAATCAGAAATTTACTGAATCAGCAGCAAAACAAAATACATTTCAAACGATTGAAGTATTGTTTGGGAGTATTTAATATTGTATGATTTGTCACTAAAGAGGCGATACATGTAGTTTTAATTTTGAATATAATCAGTGGAGGAAAAACAAACGATTTACTTTTAGTCTCCGTAATTGCGCTATTTCCAAATGTCTTACTTATATTACAGCAGGAACATACGTTTAAATCAATGATTTGTCTGTTTCACCTTGCAGTGAAATATTCAGAAGGGTCTGTTCCACCCAAAAAATAGTTATTGCAGTATATTGATCACGTATGGGTAATATGAGGAACATATTTACGATTACATTAAAATTCATATCTCGAAACCCGACAATAAGAACGATATTTGATAAAAGTTCGATCAGTCAAGCAAGACGATTTGTTATATTGTAGTTAAACAGAGATTTGCAATCACTATCATCGATCATTTTAAGCATGCTTGTTTATATCAGACATTTCTAGCAAAGCTAAGGTGAATAAGTTCAGTAAAATTAATGAAAGGTCAGCACATATTATATGTAGTTGACGTTTCTAGTAATTATACACGGATATATGTCATTCATACCGGTATGATTTGATATTCTGATAACACGTACCTTGAATTGCAAATATCAATATTCCTTTGATTGTTATGTCGGTCATGTCAGCGCAAGCTCGCGCTCGCCCCTCTCTGATTTGAAATAATATATTGTAGTAAAATATATTTATATTTGAACAGGCACGAATTATTACATTTGGTTTTCAACATTTAATTGGATGAAGCGAAGTATTTCACGTTTTGCACGTTTATTTTGAACCCTTTGAATTTTTTAATCATACTTTTCCGAAACAAATCTAACTTAGCTGGACACATACTTTGATAATAATTTTTCCTTGTTAAAACCATATAAAGAATTTCGCAACAGACGTAACTGATAATAACGGCAAATTCTAAGCAATCATAGTCTACGTTTCAAAGGGAATTCTATGGGCGCGTCAATCCAATCACTTCCACAGAACGAAACTAATAATACCTTTACAAAAACAGGTGCATAATTATATCTCATATACTTGGTCAGTGTTCATGTGATTAAAATTATAAAGGTTTCGCCAATGTTTTCTGAGATGTTATCAACGTGTTTAATTTCTTCATAAATGTTTAACGTTGAACGCTGGTGGGGTATGTTGATTAGCTAAACGGTAGGTAGCAGACCTGACTTAATTTACAGATCAGATTATAAATGTGTTTCCTTTTATTTGGAATATAACTAAATAAATATTTCTTTCATCTCAGTAGTGTTTGTGTTCAATGTTTACTTTCATTTCCTGCTTTAATCTGAAACATATGGTTTTAATGTAAAGTAGTATCATTGCAACGATTTCAGTAGGCGGCAAAACAAATGTAGTTATCAGTGACATTGTGCGATAACTCTGCTCTAGAACAGTATAATTGAGTGAGAGTTGAAATCAGTAATTGACTCCATCACGGCCAATCCCTCACTGTTTCTTTAAACCGTTTGTACGTAAGTGCTTTCAACTATATGTCAGTATATTCATCTGTTCGAGCCGGCTGATAAATACTTATTAATAGAGAAATTAACTTTAGCATACATGTTTATATTTAACAAACACCTGATTAAATTTATATAAAATAGGCAGTACTGTTTATTTTAATAATAATTTAAGTTTGTAGCATAGATATTTGACTGGAAAAGAGCTTTACACATTGGACAAATACATGTACCTTTATGTATATCATTCCATTATGATTATGTGACTAAGTGGGACATCATGTCACATGTATGCGGCATGATGCCCCAGTGTTAGACATCACCATAAACTGTTACAGAGCCGACATCATAGCGATATAATTGAATTTGTGTTAAAGCTTCGCTAAAAATCATAATCACACTCTCACAATTTTACATTAGAAACACGGCTTTATACACTAAATAGTACTGTCAATAATAATGCTCGATTTGTTTATTGGCACTATCTTAAATCATCTGTTATTCCTTTAGTTTGATCAGTATGGTTATGGGATCATGTTCTTTCTAAGATGTGCTAAGCAAAAGTGATTCCCAGTATCTTTTAACTGAAGTGAGTTGTATTTTCTGTCTGTCTGTCTGTCTGTCTGTCTGTCTCTCTCTCTCTCTCTCTCTCTCTCTCTCTCTCTCTCTCTCTCTCTCTCTCTCTCTCTCTCTCTACCTGACTCATACACAGAAGCACACCAATTATTGCCCAGACAAATATCACCTTGCAAGGACTATATTGTGGATAAGAATTTGATTTTTAATGAAACATTTGAAATGAAAAGTATTAAAAATAATATTTGTATGAAAGAAATATTAATCCGATTTAATTTTGTTCAGATCAATCTTATTCGACTAAGTCTTGTTCACCACCTCTTTACATATGTCATGATACTTTGTAAAGTGGTGAAGAAATAAATGCACCGCAGTAAATGCCAGTGATATATTGTCTACTGAAATGGCAGTGATATATTGTCTCCTGTCATTGTTTTCGTATCCCGCTGTTGTCGTTTTTAATATCTCCCGATGTACTAGGCACGATTATGAAAACTTCCTTCCTGCCAAAAACGTACTACATGTCACTGCTTTCTCAGTTTTTTTATGATTGATAAAATGTGATATGGTTTTGACTTTGTGACTCTCCCTTTACCATACCGTCGTGGAAGACTTGTCTGATGCTTTTTCATTTCCAGCGGTAATATCTTTACATTTCTACAATCAATAAACCTGAATTCGCTATATACGAGTTTGTTTTTGTTTGATCGGGCATTTACAGAGTGTGAAAAGTAACGTTCGCAATACTCTGTATGTCAGTGATCATTCATGACAGTCTCAAGAAGCATCATTCATTACTGCAGTATAACAGACTTTCATCTTTGTTGAGATTCTTCAATATCATATAACCTATGCTTGACAATATTTTGAGGTACTGCTGGGTGGAAATAATGGCATCTGTAAGGAAGACATGCATGTTTCTCGCGTTGTTTGGAATAGGTCATACAAGAGATGAAGAAAGAGGTAAAATGTATACCAATTCTAAGTGAACAATGAGTGGGAAGCTCCATTATCTGTCAGGCATGGAAATGGAAAATTCATTATCTGTCAGGCATGGCATTTGTTAGTGTGAAAGTATTCTCCTTGCCAGCTTTTTCTTCTTGAATAAGTTTTATCCAACAAGAAAGTTAGTGTTACATTGCTCAAATGGAGTTGTTATTGCTGCCATATAGCATGTAATACTTTTAAAAAAATCTCAGAACTTTAATTCGTTGCAAAAGCGTAGTTTATTGAATAAACAATCGTTCTTTGAAGCTGATGAAATCTTCGTAGGATGTGTAAAAAATGCGACCCAAACGTAGCTAACATTGTAATTTTCTGAGCTTATGTTCATTAGCACGTTTTGTATAAAATGACAGGAAAGAGTTATTTTCTAACATAACTACAAGATAAGTATATCATCTAGCGGTATAGCTGACAAATAGGTCTACCCTTTTCTTCGTCACTCTTTCAAATGTTATCTGGTTCGTTCGACATTATGAAATATATCCATTCTTATGCTAGCTTTCCTTGTTAATTTCATTGCCATTATGTCTTTCTGATCGTGTTAACTTGTGTGTTTATATGTGCATGTGTGTGTGATGCTTATGTTCACATAATGTGAGTAATCACATAAATGTGTAATATTTTAATATAAACTCTGGTTATCTCTCGATAGTTAAAATAAAAATTCCAAAATTTTGCATCTTTGCTAAAATTTCTGCCTATTACTTTTGGAAAGTCTACGAAGGCCATGATTAATGAAGATCAACAGGTATAACGATCTGTCTTAATGCAGGACAATACATTTATCAAATACGTTACAGAACAGTATTTCATTCTTGCATATTTTCACATTGATGAATGTCTGGCTAATTATTGGAATTTCTCAATGAAATCATTTAATACTATGCCGCTCTATCATTTAATACATGCTTATAAACATTATACATGTACAACAGCATACATACGAGTATATTGCATTCTAAAGTAAATGTATCATGTCATCGTCGTTACATTCGTATCTGAAAACAAACAAAATCAATACGGAAGATATTTATTCCTTCAATAAAAACACAGTAAGAACGAGTATAGTTTTGTAAATGTCTCTGTGTAAAAAAAAGTTATTGCATTACATCAAATTCAGTTTTGCACCACAGATACTAAGATGCCATACAATCTCACTTTAAATGCTGATTTGGATTTCTAAACTAGTAAATTATTTAAATTTGCGTCCCATCAAGATACTCATGAAACTTGTAACATGTTTAAATCGCTCTGTAAGTTAATGATTCGATATCGCGCTGCAATGAAAACGCGTTAGTTCAATCACCATTATAAACAACCTTTCTTAATTAAATTTCTAGATAATTTGTATGTTACATGAACATCTACACGTAGTACAGTTATTGAGCCTAAATCATGGTATAGTCACAGCATGTTTTGTATAAAGACGTTTGGAGATATGTCCTTGCATTTTCATCGCTTGTTATTATTATTAGTAGTAGTAGTTTTTTTAAAAAAAATCAATACGCCACAGAAAGGATCAATGAAAATTTAACGTCGAGAGTACTAAACATTACATAATTCACTGTGTTCATTATATAATTTTAATCTTTCTCCGCAGAGGATTTTAGGACGTTTTCAAGACATTACTGAATTAGGGCGAATGCAAAGAAGTTTTTAGTTTGTAAATTTACAATAAAGAAATTAACGTTCTGTCCATCAGAAAAGTATTATTTAGATGTTCAAAGTCGTGAGCATGTTCGCTGCATAACGTGAAAGTGCATATGGACAAATATGCATGTCCTTTACAAAACTTAATTGAAATGTAATGAGGCTTGTTACTGGACTTATTACATTTACTAATAATGAAACTACAACTATTACATGTTACGTTTCATCAAAGGAAACAATTTATAGTAATATACAACATGTGTCTTCTAAAATATTCACCTGTAATTTAATGTTAATTTGAATCTCAGCGTTTTGTAATTAAATACAACTCTTTATGCTTTCATCGATGTCCTGAAGCATCTAAGAGAATAAGGGATTCGAACCTTTTAGAAAATATTCAGTACCTTCCTGAACAGGGCATCAATTTAGCAGTGGTATGGTAATACATACAATAAGCAATATGTGTATAGTAGTCATAAGTACAACCTTTGATAATTGTTTAGCTGTCTGAAACAGTCCCTGAGAAAACGTTTGAAAGAGCATGATATAATTAATTACTATATAATAATTACAATGTGAATAGTTTACTCCGATTTTCTTAATATAAAATATCTGTAATTAACAGAATACAAAATTAGCCATTGCATAATGAGAACATTTCCAGTAAGTGTGTATTTATAGATGCAGATAAACCCCTTTTGCATTGTCTGGTATTTACGTTTTAGATTACTTTTGAATGTATAACAAATGAATTGGAATATTAATATTATAATATAACAATATTACGTACTATTTATTACAGCATGTTCAAAATAAAAAATATGCTACCCTGGAGATACTGTTACTGTTAGCATCGATGCAGTTCAAAAAGATAAATACAATGTGTCAGAAATTTACTTTTGTGGTTCCACCAATAAGCGACATTTCATTAATGTGATGTTGTATGACACAAAGAAGGGCCCTGCTGACAACAGAGATGTTATTAGAAACTGCACTGGACGAACAACAAACATGAAAATGACCAATGGTAATCTAAGTTTTCTGCTATTGAATTTTACTTTTACGGACAGTGCGAATTTTACCGACCGCATAAATTCATGTGAGAAAGCAAAAATCACTATTCTTGTCACACGTACGTATTACTTTAACCTTCCGTTATTAACAAGAGAGATCGTTTCATTACGGCACATTTTAGCATAATTACATTCCGTGTACAACATTCTCTGAAATTTGTTCCGATAAATACAGTCCCGATTTCCCGATATGCATCATACTAATCTTATTTTAGCATACGCCCATATTAATTTCCCATTTTTGCTCTACAGTAACTTCATACTTCTGACATCCAAGGATTTACATATATTACGTGGATATTTTGATTATCAGATTATTCATTGCACACCCGCCTTGACGTTATGACAATTTATGTTCAAAATGCAAAGATTGACCTGAAAGGTACACTGATTAATATTAGTTATGACCCCGGGGCAAATTGTGTAATTCCATGCGTCTGTGAGTGACTGCATCGTCTTCAATCCGCTGGTCAGAAACATGCTAACGCTGGTGCATATTTTGCCCATGTGATAAACATTCTCGAGGGAAGGATGATATATAAAGAAAGTGTCATTACGGTGGTAATTTATTCAGTTAAACCATCTTGATCAAGTTAAAATCTGATGATACATAATAAATATAATAGTTTTTAATTCCTGGTTTATTCATTAACCTATGGTAATCGGTGAGGCATGTCCGGGGTTGAAGAAGGGCATATAAACAAATGCGGATATTTGTTCTGTAAAACCCTGGAAGTAGGTAAACATTTCATTTTGGAAATGTGTAAGTTTAAAGATAAATTCTGGTCTTAAAGCTTTATAATTTCATTTTGTCTTTGAAACCAAAATGTGTTAGTTAAAAAGTGTGCTTGCATTCGACTGTTTATAAATAATATAAATCTATTTTGTAACATTCCTTTTTTAGGTCGCAGGTTGACTGCATACGTTGATGAAACGTTCATCCTAGATTTCATGTTTAAAAACAGGAACACATCTTTGGTTATAACTAACACAATGGGAGTTAATGATTCCAAAATTTTGGTTATTTATAATATAACACAGAATAACTGTACCTATGTTAAGGACGATAATCTAGGTCGTGTCGAAAATTGTGATTTCAGGGAAGCGACCTTTCGGCTTACTTTTCCAAGCTTAACATGCATTAACAAGGACACGTACATTGCCTGGGATGACACTTGTCTCCTTTTGGACTCTATATTGATGGATATGTATGTTCTGGTTCATCCACTCTATTTGTAGAATATTGTCCATTAATTAGTTGACAATACCGGTCTTGTTATAGTTCAATAATCTAAGTTTACCAAATGTTTATAATTCCTTTTGTAAATTTTAATTAGATTTAGAGTTATGTACATTTTGCACAAATTTTATTCCAATTCGACATGTAAATCAAACCTGCTTCAATCTTTAAGTTGTACCTGCTTTGATATTAAGTTTTTTACATGCAGGGAGAAATTTCTTATATATCTGATCCATTCGTGCACATATTTATGATTCCGATATTGTCCAAGTCTCGTAGCAACTGACGCAAACCTACGCAATCATTGGAGGCAACACAAATTTAACTATATTGTTTGTATCCCTTCATTATATTAGTAATCATAATCTCTCTCTCTCCCTCTCTCTCTCTCCCTCTCTCTCTCTCTCTCTCTCTCTCTCTCTCTCTCTCTCTCTCTCTTTCTTTCTCTCTCTCTCTCGTGCAGAACTCATCAAATATAATAAATTAAAAAAGTTGATTTAATTGAACATTTGAGAATATTTATATTTGTAAACATTCGTACATATTTGATTTACGTTTCTCATTTTATTAAGGTTCAGTTATAAGTTTTACTAGAAATAGAAGGACGCTTTCTGACCTTATTAGGTATCTGCAGGTATTGTTGTCATTAGTGGCAAATGATATTTAAAAAAACAGCTACTTTCTTTCCTTAAATTTATTTTGTATGTATTGATTTATTTTTCCATTCACTGTTAATTCGTACCATTTTATGCATTTAGTGTCCAGTATACCAGTTCTCGTTTACAGTTTTGTATGCATTTATGAACTTGGATTAGTTATCCGATTTTATTTTTTAGGCACGTAATTAGTTCAGAGGAATAATTAATCCTTCACTCCCCTAAGTAATAAACGTCCTTAATGACGGACACCTGGTGGACGACTATCAGTCGGTAAATTAATTGAACTATAGTTTGCAGGCACATACAACATCCTTTAGTGAGCATGATGAAAATCAAAGACTTTTATGGTTTCGAAACTTTTCTGCTGTCAACCAAATGTGTTTAAGCTCTGAGTTAGGATTGCATATTAATTCGTCTGAAAGTTACCATGTTTTTATATTTATTTTCTTTTGTCTGTAAGAAAAAGGAGAAAGTACATCAAGCTGTTTTAGTATGCCTATGCATCTATCTATCTATCTATCTATCTATCTATCCATCTATCTATCTATCTATCTATCTATCTATCTAATCTATCTATCTATATATCTATCTATCTATCTATCTATCTATCTATCTATCTATCTATCTGGCTATCTCTGTATCTTTATATACGAATACAAGTTGGCAGGTATATATTTAGGTGTGTCGTCCTGTATATCTTCAAAAATATACATTCTGCTTTTCTAAAATTAGCACAAATGTATTTATTTACAGTGAATTCAGATTGGTTTCTGCCGTCTTTAATTGTGATCGTAGTTGTGGTTCTCCTATTGGCAGCCGGCACGGCTAAAACTGCCTTACGTAAGCGTCAATAAAGAAGAGGTAATATCAAGTATTTAATCAATGTTAAATATTTATTAATATAATATTATTTTAATTCCGTCGAATACTTGAAATGTAGTTCTAACTAAAGGGAATGAGGAAAAGCAGTTCATCAATAAAACAAAAGTCATTTTCAGTCGTATCTAAAAGGACTGAAACTAATGAATCACATTATTAGAGTCATAAAAGGACTGGGCCTAAACAAACACGTTTCTTAATTTTTACATGGAGGAAATGTTCTGCTTTTAAATGTATTCTCTTTATATACTGATGTTTCCTAAAATAGGTTAAATTTAATTAAATATAAAGATTGTCTTGAAATTTCTGTATAATTAATATATACAGTAATTAACATTTCCTAAACAAGCAGTAAGAAAGAAATGAATACAAATTTAGATTTAGATCCTGAAAAACAACATCAATTATTTGTTAATGCAGAACGTAGTAATATTAACCATACAGTATATTGTGGCATGTTCAGGATTTGTTATCGAAGATGAACAGACTAAGGAAATATTCACATAAATTACCGTATTGGCACGTTTCTATGATGAAACATTGCCAATAATGTTCAAACTGTATGAGGGGAAGGATGCTTTATAAAGTAATAAAACATTGATGTTGGGCTAATTGGGATAATCCGGAATATGATTGACTAATTCAACGACACATCAACGACGCATCAACATAAGATAGATAATTTCGTGATTATGGAATTGGATTAGTAGCCTAACTAGCAAAAACACTACGTAGGGTGAAGTGGCCCATCGAATACTGAATTCAAACTGGCATTCATAGTGCTTCCTAGATCGACAAGCTAAGCACTAAGCTACGATGTAAACAAAGGAACACAAATATATTTACAGAGAAGTGGTAGACAGAAAACGCAAAGGTCTGTCCACAAACGTGAAAACAATCAACTGAAAGCGAGGAAAACAATATGGTAAGGTGCATAGTTTTGAAGCCAAATCTTCATAATTGCGCTATAAAGAACAAATAAACTTTACAGCTCCAAAGGCAATAAATCGTTAACATTGAAGATGCGAAATATATATTTCCTACAACACAAAGGGGTATTCATCTGGTAATATTGTTCATCGTTTATGCACAACTTCGTATCTGCAATCCTTTCAGTACCAAATACCACGGTTAATAATCCCATTTCCTTTCTTTCAGCCAACATATATGGTAATGGGTCACAATGCTTCGTAATGACATCTAGGGCAGCAAACGCTACAATGATTTCGACGATTAACAACAATTTAGATAATCTAAACAATCTCATGACTACAAGATGCACAGCTAACATCACAATAAAAGAGCGGCAGATTTACCCCAGAGAAGTACGATCATCCCCCATTACTACAAGCAAATTCAGGACACAATGTAATGTACCTTTGATTGAGAAAGCTGGATAACAAAATATCAACGAACATGAACGTGTGTATGATCATGCTCTTCTTCAAGATGAATGTTGCTCAGACGAAACATATCCTTGCTTGGGGTCGGATTCGTTTGGAAGTGCACATGTGATATGGTACATGATGCAATGGTTCAACATAGTTATATGACTTTACTATAAATCGCACCGGATCCCACTATTACAACGAAACCATAGAAACTGGTTTCAGATGCCGATTCCTCATATTGGTGTGACAAAGTATACACGAAATCGTTACCAAGAGTCTATCCGTCGGCTGTATATGATAAGGTACGAAAAAAGAGAGTTGGGAAGACTCGTTGCAGAGGTTCCAACTCTGAGCTACAAAACCAAGAAGTTATCAACGAATATGTTCCGCCAAGATCACTCGCGTTAGAGGATAATGTTGCATCTGACGCAACAAATTCGATCAAACAGGTACAAAGAAGGAATACATCAACAGAGGTGGAAATATAGTTATTCTGCTCTAATATAATCTTACCTACATCAAAATCGTTCGAGTATCGAGGTAAAATCGTCATACGTTGTGATTGACTTTCAAATTGCTATACATATATTACACGCGATAACAATTTTAACAGTAGTCTTATTGATATTTGCCATTTAGTGTTTCAACCGCTTTCTTGTCATTTAGGTATAATAGTTTTTTAGGCGATAGTTAACATATATAAATTATCCAAAACGTAAGTATATAGTTATTAATGTTCTAGAAATTCTGCGTTTTGTTTTATCACTTTGTCGTATTACTACTTCTGCAGATTGGGAAAATCGAGATGTACCTCTCTCGTTGAGGTTTGACTATCTTGGACTTGTTTTCGAAAATTCTTTTTCAAAATAAGGACATATTTTGAGCTAATCATATCGTGCTTTATATGAAGATCAAATAGTTGATTATAGTGTCCAATAGTTGCTGAGTTCATTAAAGACGTTAACGAATGAAGATTGTATCAATTCCCATTTGGATATTGATGAACAGAAATAAATATATTCCAATCGCATTGTGCTGAAGAATGAACAGGGTGAGCACAATATTACAGCGTTAATTGAGACACATATTGATGATCTCATAGAAACAAGCATGGAAGCGTAATGCTCTGCATCTTGGAAACATGCTACATCCGGATCGTTATTATCTTATATTGCACATTACAGTACTACTAATAACGGAATGATACAATCGACATTTTAAAGTAACTATTTCTCCTCTCTCTCTCACATTCTTTATATATATATATATATATATATATATATACTGATAGATAGATAGATAGATAGATAAATAGATAGATAGATAGATAGATAGATAGATAGATAGATATCGTCAAGCGTTTAAATTAAATATCAAGATAAAGAGCACTTTTCACGCCAAACATTTTCCAAAATATGTAAAGAAATTATTTACACAACCTTGACAAGATGGAAATTTCTGAATCTAGTTAACTAAACTTACTAAGACTCTTGGCAAAACATGCTTCGTTTCTAATCTATTTCGACGTTACACCATTATAGATATTCAATAGTTCATATTATGACAAATTCCCGTAGTGGGATTCTTACATCAGTATCGACTTAAACTGGTATCATTCTGAAACGTTAAGAGTTGCCTAATGGTCTTGTGAATTCGGATAACTAATGTTTATACTCTAAATGGAAACAAAGATACGAATTTTTGCTCGAAATAAAAATGAATTACCAATGTAACTTTTATCTTTATGTCATCTCATTCTTCTTTGGATTTGATGATTACGGAATCAAGAAAGGATCTTATTGCTAAGTCGTCGTCACCTGTTTGTGACCGCTTATACGCCACCATATAGAGTCTCTCAACGGCAAAGTGCATAAAGCAAATTCAAAATGTATAATTATCAAGAAATAGTTGAGGAAAATTGATGACTGAGTCAATTTTCCATATAATTGTGAGCCTGATTGCTCAGAATGTCCATGAAAATTATATTAGGAATATAACTATTGTGTATTGTACTAGTGGTTCTCTCTCTCTCTCTCTCTCTCTCTCTCTCTCTCTCTCTCTCTCTCTCTCAATATCTCTCTCTCTCTCTCTCTCTTGTGCATTATATAAATGTCTTTAATCAAAGGAAGACCAATACCAAAGACCTCTTACCCAACCCAAGTCATTATTGTTTAATAAAATATGAATCAAACATTACACGGATTCTAAATTTTGATCTGCCAGAGTTTAAAATCATCATTTTTCGTTCATGAACCTGCGACGTGACACATAAAATGATGAACGTCCGTAGATATTTTTCATCTCAATCGACTCAATCGAACTTTCATTAAGATGTGTGTGTATTTGTGTGTGTGTGTGTGTGTGTGTGCCCAAGCGCGCGCGCTCGCGACTTCTATTCGTTGTACAAAATAGTTTATGTCTTCATTGACAGTGCATTACCCTGGCCATCATGAATTTTCTTTTGTTTTTGTTTCAAATGAAAATAAAATCTAATACAAAAATATACTAAGACATCGACAGTGGAGATCATATTACACATACGATAAGAGATGTTTCATTAAGCGTATATCTCCGTTACATGATCTGTAAGTAATAGAGACAATTTATACAAATATATATAATTTGTTTTATGTCACATTATAAGTTGAGTAGCGTAGTGAACTACGTGTATAAGATCTTATTTAAGACTATGAAACCATTAAATGATAAAATGCAGATTCTTTGGCATGAGTGTCCAAGTCGAACAAATGCATGGCTCTTTGATTTGTAAGGAATACATTAAACTTGTGTAAGAAAAGTAACTTTTAAATAGCATAATAAATGTACAATATTAAAATGTGTTCATTTTATACATAAGTTGTCGAGTACACAGTACGGGCATCTGAATCACATTTTCAATTATGTTTTTTTTAAACATGTTAATGCAAAATTGCCAACGCATTTATTTATATATATATATATAATATATATATATATATATATATATATATATATATATATATATATATATATATATATATATATATATATATATATATATATATATATATATATATATTGTCGTTTTAATGTATACATGTCTTACTGTGACTGCTGGAATATATTTATATATATGTGTGTATCACTTTCTCTCTCTCTCTCTCTCTCTCTCTCTCTCTCTCTCTCTGTCTCTCTCTCTCTCTCTGTCTCTCTCTGTCTCTCTCTCTCTATCTCAGAAACAAACATAATATGCAAACTAAGCATTGTGTTTCCATGACCAAATATTATTTAGCCTCTGTATAATGAGCGAGCTTTTGAAACATAATCTTCGATTAAGGATGTTCAATGTCAGCAACAATGGTGTTATTACAGTGCCAAGCAGAATCACAGCCAGCTAATAATGGAGCCGGACACCAAACGCTGAGCAATAAATCCTCATATTCAAACGAGAATAATACAAATAATCTTTTCATGACGGTAAACTATGTAAAATAGATTTAACCTGGGAAAAATACGCTCAACGTTCCTAATTATATATGGATCCATTTTACACAAATTATATACTTTCAGTTGTTTCTGTAAAATAACATAACAAAACTTATTTTATATGTATAATTCTGTAATCCAAATCCAGGCTATACATTTTCTGCTCCACAGTTAAATTGTTTCCGTTAGATACTTTGAATTCATCCTGTCTATAACTGATATAACAAAGGGTCTCATGCCACGCAGTTAATATTGTGAACGTCCTTATTTATTAAATGTCCCGTACAATAGCTTACTCAGTGAAGACGGAAATTTAATGGGTTTCATTTTAATTTCCTCCCCGATATTCTACCACGTCCTGTTGCAGGGACACTGATTAGGTCTTCTTCGTCCATTCACAACAGTTTTTCTAACAATATATATTTTTGTGTTGGTATTTATTACTGCAACATAGATTTAAAAAGATAAGTGAAATTCGTCTATATTAGTTTTGATCGATAACCCTCTTTCAATGACTAACCGCTGTTTTTCAAATTAAACACTATGATAATAAATAATTTTCCGATTTTGGGCACATTTGCCTCATAAAAGTAATTCATTATAATAGCAGTGCGTCATAGTTTACGTCATTTATCAATTTATTATATAACTTGTGTACCGCTCCTTTTCCTAATGGTTCGATCATCTGCCGCGGAAGCGGGAGCTCGCGGGTTCGATCCCCAACCGAGTCATACCAAAGACGTACAAACATGACACTACTTACTGCCTTGCATGGCGCTCAGCATTAAGATGTTAGTGTTAGAACTGGTCGGCTTGGTGTCAGGATAATGTGACTGGGAGGGACATCATTCTACATGTCTGCGGCATGATGCCCCAGTGCTAGACATCACTATAAACTGGCTCACTGCAGCCATCGTAGCGATATGACTGAAAAATTATTAAAGCTACGCTAAAAATCCTAATCAAACAAACAAAACATTAACTTGTGGAACTCATAAATTTACATGATACCAGTACACAACCGAAGGGTATTTCCTCAATGTAAATCTAGTATCGACTGAATAGCATCAACAACATATTCCATGAAACTATCCGCTGTCATAGTAATGTATGCTTGTATCAATAAAAATTATTTTAACGCATAATTTCATTTTATATGCATTTATTTTATTATTTGTATTTCTCTACTGTAGAAATGTTAGAATATTATGCCAGCGAAATAATTTTGATCTCAATGCCAGTCATGCCTGGGTAAGTATAACTAACTTCACTTACATATTTGAGCTTTGAAATGATAATCCTTCTTTTCGGCGAATATAATGAAGACAGTTTTCATAGTATTCTTTGTAAATGGAGCAGTTCACCATGTGTATTTGCTACTATCACGGTGAGTACATGTACAATATATGGAGCATATGTACAATGTATCTACATCCTGGTTTTGTATAAACGATTTGCTCACTGAAGATATTTTTCACTTCCTCTCTATATAGGTAATCCAATAAATGAACGTAAACGGATTTTGGTCGATATGTGTGTTTGTTTTGTTTGTTGTTGTTTTTATGATTTGCTGCCATTGTTCAGCACAAGATAGTCTATACATGGCGGCGAGTACTAATGATGGAGGAAGACCACGGAAACCCCGAAAACAACCACCAACTCACGAGAAGCTACTGGCAACCTTTCTCACATACCCTCATTGACCGGATTTGACACTCGATCCCACGCAGAAGGAGGTGAGATGGCTGTGATCCGTGACGGACAGCGCTTTAGACCACTCGGCCACTCCGGGCCCCTCATCTATGTATGTATTTATTTAATTATTTGGAAAATTATATGTAAACACAAATCTAGATTTATTATTCATTATTACCGACATGCACTGTAATCGCCTCATAATGATAGTATACTGATCTACAAAATCCCAAATTTATATAAGGGTAATTAGCCGCTTTACTGCACGTTTTTATTTTCTGACACTGATAAGAATCGTGATTTAAAATTGTATTCTTGTGCAATATTAAATCTAGTATACATACACTTCAAATATCAATGAAATCGTGCCTAATACATGTTTATTATAGGCAGTAAATAGGTTTAATTCATTGAAAGAATGTTTGACTTTTTTACTTTCTTGATTTGTGTCAAATGAGGCGTTATTTATACCATTTGTATTTCTACTCGAGCGATGCTTCTTACTGAGTTGAAGCTAACACGGTGATGATTTTTTTTGTTTGTTGTTGCATAAAACTGCATTATATTCGTGGGTACATAACTGCTGGGATTAAAGGTTAAGCTGAATTAATTGTTTTTTTTTACCGTGCCGTCGGTTATTCATATACGCCTGTTCCACTCGATAAATCATCATTGAAATGCATTCGCCATGTTTGCATATTAGGACATACAATTTTCTGTCATTAACTCCAATGAAACATAGTTAAGTACATACTAAGCAACTCTTTAACAAAATTATATTCGACAAATCTTACCAAGCATTAATATCTTAATTGTTGTTTTGAACTTCGCAATGGGCAAATGAGTTAAGTGCATGGCATCTGATAGCACATTTTTAATATATATCCTCTTTTTTCGTGTAACAAAGTCTAACCGTTATTACTTTATATGTGTTCTTTTATATTCTGACATTTTGCTTCATCTTTTTAATCCAGTATAATATTTTTTTATCTGGTAAAATAATTTTTTCGTACTTAACAAATTTAAATTATGTATACAGTTTGATAACAAAAAAACATTTTAAACAGTTCAGAACAATACATAAGAACGATACAAGTTAGAGAGACTCAAGTCAAATGATTTACAAAAATATATATAGACAGAACAATGCAAACATATTCACGATAGCTAGACAGATGGATAGATAGATAGATAGGTAGATAGATAGATAGATAGATAGATAGATAGATAGAGAGAGAGAGAGAGAGAGAGAGAGAGAGAGAGAGAGAGAGAGATAGATTGATCGATATATAGATAGATAGATAGATAGATAGATAGATAGATAGATAGATAGATAGATAGATAGATAGATAGATAGATGGATGGATGGATGGATGGATGGATGGATGGATGGAGAGAGAGAGAGAGAGAGATAGATAGATAGATAGATAGATAGATAGATAGATAGATAGATAGATAGATAGATAGATAGATAGATAGAAAGATAGATAGATAGATAGATAGATAGATAGATAAATAGTAAAATAGAAAGATATATAGATAGATAGATGTATATATAGATAGAGAGTTAGACATACAGGAAGAGATTGAGACATACGTACTACATATCGACAGACATCGAAACAGCTCTCTCTCTCTCTCTCTCTCTCTCTCTCTCTCTCTCTATATATATATATATATATATATATATATATATATATATATATATATATAGATATATTTAGATGGATATATGAATAGATAGATATATATATATACATAGATACATAGATAGATAGGTAGATATATACTATATATATATATATATATATATATATATATATATATATATATATATATATGTATATATATATATATATATATATATATATATATATATATATATATATATATATATGCAGAGAGAGAGAGAGACGGAGGAGAAAGTAAGATTATGACACACACATAGAGGGCATGGTTGAAATATAATGGATACTAATTGACCTTTAAAATGATTACATATTTATTGTCTTATTCCTTCAGTAGTTTTTGTGCATTATTTTACTTCCTCATTTTCTTTGATTAAAGTAAACTGGTTTCACTTTCGTTATATCGAGTATTTTCGGGACTGGCTCACATATATGCTACATGCATTATTGTTTGAATGCTTGATGTGATAGCTCTATCCTGCAACAATAGACTAAACAGACGTTTAGAATCTCTTTTGTTTCAAAAATCAATTTTGTTTCGTTTTTATTTACAGCGGCTAGCTATTCGCCACAGTCCAGCTCTTTTGAGAAGGAAATATATTTATTTCCTTATCTTTTTATTTTCGGAACAAGATAAAATCCTTCTAGGTGACTCGGTAAAACTCGGAAAGTTATTTTAGTAGCTCTAATGGAGTGAAATTACACGGTCACGCATTAGGATAGTATTGTATCTGGATGCAATTCAATCGGTAAAATAACTAATATTTGCATGCATTAATTTAGCCATTATCAACATATCAACGTTTGCACTAAGCATTTATATAACACATATAATTAGGATATGTAGCTTTATTATTTAATAATTTGCAATCCAGTCTTATGATTGCTTTCTGTAATGCTACAGAATCCAATCGTTTTTCTTTCCTCTCCATGCTTCCTTCTAGCACATCATAGAGATCCATCACGAGCTTAATCACACATAGATTCATTAAGTATTGGAAAATCAGAATACCTCTAATATGAATGGAATTGGAATCTGCTTGGATACCATTCGGTTTAATCTTATTGGGGATTGTTTTATGTCCTACATTTCATCGCCATAAACGTCAATAATGTACCGACGAGATCAATGTACCACATATACAATTATCATTCCAAATCAGTGACTTCTTGTGTATTCCTCTAATATTATGTGTCCAAAAGTTTCAATCAATTTGCTTTCTCCGCATAGCCTATCCCTATTATACACGAGTTCACTAGTTATACGTATGCACTTAATAGTTCCATATCAATTCTTCAGATGTGATGAACATAATTACATTATGTCTGATTCCGCTACTCCGAGTTTAGAAATAGACTGGTTTGTAAAGGAATATACTGTTTGCTTGTTTGGATTAGTTTATTACACTCCTTTCCATTGTTTCCAAATCTTGGAAGATGATATATAACTGGTGCAGAAAAATGGAAAAGCAGTCAAGGTACGTATCTTTCCACATTTGTTTGGAATAAGACATTGACGAGTGAATTAACTGAACTTAAACGAGTTTCCAGTCAGCAATAATTGGAAAGGTACACGTATCAACATAGAGCAACAGTAGTATTCTAAACTTCTGATCTATTCGTGAGCATTTTCCTGGATAGATACCTGACATATTATATTATGTGGTACCGAAGAATGTTTGACCTCTTATGTCATCACGCATTGAAAGATCACCATTTCTTCTATAAAAGGTACAAATATGCGGTTGAAACGTAAAATGTCCTCTCTCTCTCTCTCTCTCTCTCTCTCTCTCTCTCTCTCTCTCTCTCTCTCTCTTTCTCTCACTGTTTCTATCTCTCTCTCTCACTCGTATTTGTTTTGTATGCGTGTGTTGTATTTGCATGTTGACACATATATCGACGAAAGCTTAATGCATAGTTTTTATTTTATCCCAGGGGCTTAGATAAAAGCTGTTGAAACCCTTTACCCCGCTTGGATTTGGTTAATACTTGGTTTATTGGCTGCGCACCATTGGATAGTACGTCACCATACTTTAAAACCGGTTCCCACCATTTTTTTCAGCATGACTTTTGATGAAAAACGGACTTTTTTGTTTTTCATGTTATGGATCAGTTGGGCTTAGATAAAAGCTGTTGAAACCCTTTACCCCGCTTGGATTTGGTTAATACTTGGTTTATTGGCTGCGCACCATTGGATAGTACGTCACCATACTTTAAAACCGGTTCCCACCATTTTTTTCAGCATGACTTTTGATGAAAAACGGACTTTTTTGTTTTTCATGTTATGGATCAGTTGGGCTTAGATAAAAGCTGTTGAAACCCTTTACCCCGCTTGGATTTGGTTAATACTTGGTTTATTGGCTGCGCACCATTGGATAGTACGTCACCATACTTTAAAACCGGTTCCCACCATTTTTTTCAGCATGACTTTTGATGAAAAACGGACTTTTTTGTTTTTCATGTTATGGATCAGTTGGGCTTAGATAAAAGCTGTTGAAACCCTTTACCCCGCTTGGATTTGGTTAATACTTGGTTTATTGGCTGCGCACCATTGGATAGTACGTCACCATACTTTAAAACCGGTTCCCACCATTTTTTTCAGCATGACTTTTGATGAAAAACGGACTTTTTTGTTTTTCATGTTATGGATCAGTTGGGCTTAGATAAAAGCTGTTGAAACCCTTTACCCCGCTTGGATTTGGTTAATACTTGGTTTATTGGCTGCGCACCATTGGATAGTACGTCACCATACTTTAAAACCGGTTCCCACCATTTTTTTCAGCATGACTTTTGATGAAAAACGGACTTTTTTGTTTTTCATGTTATGGATCAGTTGGGCTTAGATAAAAGCTGTTGAAACCCTTTACCCCGCTTGGATTTGGTTAATACTTAGTTTATTGACTGCGCACCATTGGATAGTACGTCACCATACTTTAAAACCGGTTCCCACCATTTTTTTCAGCATGACTTTTGATGAAAAACGGACTTTTTTGTTTTTCATGTTATGGATCAGTTGGGCTTAGATAAAAGCTGTTGAAACCCTTTACCCCGCTTGGATTTGGTTAATACTTGGTTTATTGGCTGCGCACCATTGGATAGTACGTCACCATACTTTAAAACCGGTTCCCACCATTTTTTTCAGCATG
The DNA here is from genome assembly GCA_029339505.1 of Unio delphinus. Taxonomy (NCBI): domain Eukaryota; kingdom Metazoa; phylum Mollusca; class Bivalvia; order Unionida; family Unionidae; genus Unio; species Unio delphinus. The sequence continues at coordinate 22,449,580 of JAQISU010000108.1, forward strand.
ACTTTTGATGAAAAACGGACTTTTTTGTTTTTCATGTTATGGATCAGTTGGGCTTAGATAAAAGCTGTTGAAACCCTTTACCCCGCTTGGATTTGGTTAATACTTGGTTTATTGGCTGCGCACCATTGGATAGTACGTCACCATACTTTAAAACCGGTTCCCACCATTTTTTTCAGCATGACTTTTGATGAAAAACGGACTTTTTTGTTTTTCATGTTATGGATCAGTTGGGCATAGATAAAAGCTGTTGAAACCCTTTACCCCGCTTGGATTTGGTTAATACTTCGTTTATTGGCTGCGCACCATTGGATAGTACGTCACCATACTTTAAAACCGGTTCCCACCATTTTTTTCAGCATGACTTTTGATGAAAAACGGACTTTTTTGTTTTTCATGTTATGGATCAGTTGGGCTTAGATAAAAGCTGTTGAAACCCTTTACCCCGCTTGGATTTGGTTAATACTTGGTTTATTGACTGCGCACCATTGGATAGTACGTCACCATACTTTAAAACCGGTTCCCACCATTTTTTTCAGCATGACTTTTGATGAAAAACGGACTTTTTTGTTTTTCATGTTATGGATCAGTTGGGCTTAGATAAAAGCTGTTGAAACCCTTTACCCCGCTTGGATTTGGTTAATACTTGGTTTATTGGCTGCGCACCATTGGATAGTACGTCACCATACTTTAAAACCGGTTCCCACCATTTTTTTCAGCATGACTTTTGATGAAAAACGGACTTTTTTGTTTTTCATGTTATGGATCAGTTGGGCTTAGATAAAAGCTGTTGAAACCCTTTACCCCGCTTGGATTTGGTTAATACTTGGTTTATTGGCTGCGCACCATTGAATAGTACGTCACCATACTTTAAAACCGGTTCCCACCATTTTTTTCAGCATGACTTTTGATGAAAAACGGACTTTTTATTTTTTCATGTTATGGATCAGTTGGGCTTAGATAAAAGCTGTTGAAACCCTTTACCCCGCTTGGATTTGGTTAATACTTGGTTTATTGGCTGCGCACCATTGGATAGTACGTCACCATACTTTAAAACCGGTTCCCACCATTTTTTTCAGCATGACTTTTGATGAAAAACGGACTTTTTTGTTTTTCATGTTATGGATCAGTTGGGCTTAGATAAAAGCTGCTGAAACCCTTTGCCCCACTTGGATTTGGTTAATACTTGGTTTATTGGCTGCGCACCATTGGATAGTACGTCACCATACTTTAAAACCGGTTCCCACCATTTTTTCAGCATGACTTTTGATGAAAAACGGACTTTTTTGTTTTTCATGTTATGGATCAGTTGGGCTTAGATAAAAGCTGTTGAAACCCTTTACCCCGCTTGGATTTGGTTAATACTTGGTTTATTGGCTGCGCACCATTGGATAGTACGTCACCATACTTTAAAACCGGTTCCCACCATTTTTTTCAGCATGACTTTTGATGAAAAACGGACTTTTTTGTTTTTCATGTAATGGATCAGTTGGGCTTAGATAAAAGCTGTTGAAACCCTTTACCCCGCTTGGATTTGGTTAATACTTGGTTTATTGGCTGCGCACTATTGGATAGTACGTCACCATACTTTAAAACCGGTTCCCACCATTTTTTTCAGCATGACTTTTGATGAAAAACGGACTTTTTTGTTTTTCATGTTATGGATCAGTTGGGCTTAGATAAAAGCTGTTGAAACCCTTTACCCCGCTTGGATTTGGTTAATACTTGGTTTATTGGCTGCGCACCATTGGATAGTACGTCACCATACTTTAAAACCGGTTCCCACCATTTTTTTCAGCATGACTTTTGATGAAAAACGGACTTTTTTGTTTTTCATGTTATGGATCAGTTGGGCTTAGATAAAAGCTGTTGAAACCCTTTACCCCGCTTGGATTTGGTTAATACTTGGTTTATTGGCTGCGCACCATTGGATAGTACGTCACCATACTTTAAAACCGGTTCCCACCATTTTTTTCAGCATGACTTTTGATGAAAAACGGACTTTTTTGTTTTTCATGTTATGGATCAGTTGGGCTTAGATAAAAGCTGTTGAAACCCTTTACCCCGCTTGGATTTGGTTAATACTTGGTTTATTGGCTGCGCACCATTGGATAGTACGTCACCATACTTTAAAACCGGTTCCCACCATTTTTTTCAGCATGACCTTTGATGAAAAACGGACTTTTTTGTTTTTCATGTTATGGATCAGTTGGGCTTAGCTAAAAGCTGTTGAAACCCTTTACCCCGCTTGGATTTGGTTAATACTTGGTTTATTGGCTGCGCACCATTGGATAGTACGTCACCATACTTTAAAACCGGTTCCCACCATTTTTTTCAGCATGACTTTTGATGAAAAACGGACTTTTTTGTTTTTCATGTTATGGATCAGTTGGGCTTAGATAAAAGCTGTTGAAACCCTTTACCCCGCTTGGATTTGGTTAATACTTGGTTTATTGGCTGCGCACCATTGGATAGTGCGTCACCATACTTTAAAACCGGTTCCCACCATTTTTTTCAGCATGACTTTTGATGAAAAACGGACTTTTTTGTTTTTCATGTTATGGATCAGTTGGGCTTAGATAAAAGCTGTTGAAACCCTTTACCCCGCTTGGATTTGGTTAATACTTGGTTTATTGGCTGCGCACCGTTGGATAGTACGTCACCATACTTTAAAACCGGTTCCCACCATTTTTTTCAGCATGACTTTTGATGAAAAACGGACTTTTTTGTTTTTCATGTTATGGATCAGTTGGGCTTAGATAAAAGCTGTTGAAACCCTTTACCCCGCTTGGATTTGGTTAATACTTGGTTTATTGGCTGCGCACCATTGGATAGTACGTCACCATACTTTAAAACCGGTTCCCACCATTTTTTTCAGCATGACTTTTGATGAAAAACGGACTTTTTTGTTTTTCATGTTATGGATCAGTTGGGCTTAGATAAAAGCTGTTGAAACCCTTTACCCCGCTTGGATTTGGTTAATACTTGGTTTATTGGCTGCGCACCATTGGATAGTACGTCACCATACTTTAAAACCGGTTCCCACCATTTTTTTCAGCATGACTTTTGATGAAAAACGGACTTTTTTGTTTTTCATGTTATGGATCAGTTGGGCTTAGATAAAAGCTGTTGAAACCCTTTACCCCGCTTGGATTTGGTTAATACTTGGTTTATTGGCTGCGCACCATTGGATAGTACGTCACCATACTTTAAAACCGGTTCCCACCATTTTTTTCAGCATGACTTTTGATGAAAAACGGACTTTTTTGTTTTTCATGTTATTGATCAGTTGGGCTTAGATAAAAGCTGTTGAAACCCTTTACCCCGCTTGGATTTGGTTAATACTTAGTTTATTGGCTGCGCACCATTGGATAGTACGTCACCATACTTTAAAATCGGTTCCCACCATTTTTTTCAGCATGACTTTTGATGAAAAACGGACTTTTTTGTTTTTCATGTTATAGATCAGTTAGGCTTAGATAAAAGCTGTTGAAACCCTTTACCCCGCTTGGATTTGGTTAATACTTGGTTTATTGGCTGTGCACCATTGGATAGTACGTCACCATACTTTAAAACCGGTTCCCACCATTTTTTTCAGCATGACTTTTGATGAAAAACGGACTTTTTTGTTTTTCATGTTATGGATCAGTTGGGCTTAGATAAAAGCTGTTGAAACCCTTTACCCCGCTTGGATTTGGTTAATACTTGGTTTATTGGCTGCGCACCATTGGATAGTACGTCACCATACTTTAAAACCGGTTCCCACCATTTTTTTCAGCATGACTTTTGATGAAAAACGGACTTTTTTGTTTTTCATGTTATGGATCAGTTGGGCTTAGATAAAAGCTGTTGAAACCCTTTACCCCGCTTGGATTTGGTTAATACTTGGTTTATTGGCTGCGCACCATTGAATAGTACGTCACCATACTTTAAAACCGGTTCCCACCATTTTTTTCAGCATGACTTTTGATGAAAAACGGACTTTTTTGTTTTTCATGTTATGGATCAGTTGGGCTTAGATAAAAGCTGTTGAAACCCTTTACCCCGCTTGGATTTGGTTAATACTTGGTTTATTGGCTGCGCACCATTGGATAGTACGTCACCATACTTTAAAACCGGTTCCCACCATTTTTTTCAGCATGACTTTTGATGAAAAACGGACTTTTTTGTTTTTCATGTTATGGATAAGTTGGGCTTAGATAAAAGCTGTTGAAACCCTTTACCCCGCTTGGATTTGGTTAATACTTAGTTTATTGGCTGCGCACCATTGGATAGTACGTCACCATACTTTAAAATCGGTTCCCACCATTTTTTTCAGCATGACTTTTGATGAAAAACGGACTTTTTTGTTTTTCATGTTATAGATCAGTTAGGCTTAGATAAAAGCTGTTGAAACCCTTTACCCCGCTTGGATTTGGTTAATACTTGGTTTATTGGCTGCGCACCATTGGATAGTACGTCACCATACTTTAAAACCGGTTCCCACCATTTTTTTCAGCATGACTTTTGATGAAAAACGGACTTTTTTGTTTTTCATGTTATGGATCAGTTGGGCTTAGATAAAAGCTGTTGAAACCCTTTACCCCGCTTGGATTTGGTTAATACTTGGTTTATTGGCTGCGCACCATTGGATAGTACGTCACCATACTTTAAAACCGGTTCCCACCATTTTTTTCAGCATGACTTTTGATGAAAAACGGACTTTTTTGTTTTTCATGTTATGGATCAGTTGGGCTTAGATAAAAGCTGTTGAAACCCTTTACCCCGCTTGGATTTGGTTAATACTTGGTTTATTGGCTGCGCACCATTGAATAGTACGTCACCATACTTTAAAACCGGTTCCCACCATTTTTTTCAGCATGACTTTTGATGAAAAACGGACTTTTTTGTTTTTCATGTTATGGATCAGTTGGGCTTAGATAAAAGCTGTTGAAACCCTTTACCCCGCTTGGATTTGGTTAATACTTGGTTTATTGGCTGCGCACCATTGGATAGTACGTCACCATACTTTAAAACCGGTTCCCACCATTTTTTTCAGCATGACTTTTGATGAAAAACGGACTTTTTTGTTTTTCATGTTATGGATAAGTTGGGCTTAGATAAAAGCTGTTGAAACCCTTTACCCCGCTTGGATTTGGTTAATACTTAGTTTATTGGCTGCGCACCATTGGATAGTACGTCACCATACTTTAAAACCGGTTCCCACCATTTTTTTCAGCATGACTTTTGATGAAAAACGGACTTTTTTGTTTTTCATGTTACGGATCAGTTGGGCTTAGATAAAAGCTGTTGAAACCCTTTACCCCGCTTGGATTTGGTTAATACTTGGTTTATTGGCTGCGCACCATTGGATAGTACGTCACCATACTTTAAAACCGGTTCCCATCATTTTTTTCAGCATGACTTTTGATGAAAAACGGACTTTTTTGTTTTTCATGTTATGGATCAGTTGGGCTTAGATAAAAGCTGTTGAAACCCTTTACCCCGCTTGGATTTGGTTAATACTTGGTTTATTGGCTGCGCACCATTGGATAGTACGTCACCATACTTTAAAACCGGTTCCCACCATTTTTTTCAGCATGACTTTTGATGAAAAACGGACTTTTTTGTTTTTCATGTTATGGATCAGTTGGGCTTAGATAAAAGCTGTTGAAACCCTTTACCCCGCTTGGATTTGGTTAATACTTGGTTTATTGGCTGCGCACTATTGGATAGTACGTCATCATACTTTAAAACCGGTTCCCACCATTTTTTTCAGCATGACTTTTGATGAAAAACGGACTTTTTTGTTTTTCATGTTATGGATCAGTTGGGCTTAGATAAAAGCTGTTGAAACCCTTTACCCCGCTTGGATTTGGTTAATACTTCGTTTATTGGCTGCGCACCATTGGATAGTACGTCACCATACTTTAAAACCGGTTCCCACATTTTTTTCAGCATGACTTTTGATGAAAAACGGACTTTTTTGTTTTTCATGTTATGGATCAGTTGGGCTTAGATAAAAGCTGTTGAAACCCTTTACCCCGCTTGGATTTGGTTAATACTTGGTTTATTGGCTGCGCACCATTGGATAGTACGTCACCATACTTTAAAACCGGTTCCCACCATTTTTTTCAGCATGACTTTTGATGAAAAACGGACTTTTTTGTTTTTCATGTTATGGATCAGTTGGGCTTAGATAAAAGCTGTTGAAACCCTTTACCCCGCTTGGATTTGGTTAATACTTGGTTTATTGGCTGCGCACCATTGGATAGTACGTCACCATACTTTAAAACCGGTTCCCACCATTTTTTTCAGCATGACTTTTGATGAAAAACGGACTTTTTTGCTTTTCATATTACGCATCAGTTGGGCTTAGATAAAAGCTGTTGAAACCCTTTACCCCGCTTGGATTTGGTTAATACTTGGTTTATTGGCTGCGCACCATTGGATAGTACGTCACCATACTTTAAAACCGGTTCCCACCATTTTTTTCAGCATGACTTTTGATGAAAAACGGACTTTTTTGTTTTTCATGTTATGGATCAGTTGGGCTTAGATAAAAGCTGTTGAAACCCTTTACCCCGCTTAGATTTGGTTAATACTTGGTTTATTGGCTGCGCACCATTGGATAGTACGTCACCATACTTTAAAACCGGTTCCCACCATTTTTTTCAGCATGACTTTTGATGAAAAACGGACTTTTTTGTTTTTCATGTTATGGATCAGTTGGGCTTAGATAAAAGCTGTTGAAACCCTTTACCCCGCTTGGATTTGGTTAATACTTGGTTTATTGGCTGCGCACCATTGGATAGTACGTCACCATACTTTAAAACCGGTTCCCACCATTTTTTTCAGCATGACTTTTGATGAAAAACGGACTTTTTTGTTTTTCATGTTATGGATCAGTTGGGCTTAGATAAAAGCTGTTGAAACCCTTTACCCCGCTTGGATTTGGTTAATACTTGGTTTATTGGCTGCGCACCATTGGATAGTACGTCACCATACTTTAAAACCGGTTCCCACCATTTTTTTCAGCATGACTTTTGATGAAAAACGGACTTTTTTGTTTTTCATGTTATGGATCAGTTGGGCTTAGATAAAAGCTGTTGAAACCCTTTACCCCGCTTGGATTTGGTTAATACTTGGTTTATTGGCTGCGCACCATTGGATAGTACGTCACCATACTTTAAAACCGGTTCCCACCATTTTTTTCAGCATGACTTTTGATGAAAAACGGACTTTTTTGTTTTTCATGTTATGGATCAGTTGGGCTTAGATAAAAGCTGTTGAAACCCTTTACCCCGCTTGGATTTGGTTAATACTTCGTTTATTGGCTGCGCACCATTGGATAGTACGTCACCATACTTTAAAACCGGTT